>JAKELH010000425.1:0-65924 GCA_021525015.1 Lactarius pseudohatsudake
CTCACATCCAACTGTGTCACTTCTTCTCTTGTTAAACCCCCACAAAAGTCGTCCCAGGCCTCCAATGGCTGGTCATCCTCATCGCCGTCGGCCATCTCCTGTGTCTCCTGCTCCATGCGCTCTTCAAGATCAAGTCCCTCGGCCAAGTCAGCAAGCGCCCTGGCCGCCTCATCTAGCTCCTCGCCGTCCCTCTTTTTAGGTACGTCAAATTGTCTCAAAACTGCCTTTGCTGATATGTTTATTGTATGCGCAAAGCAGCGCGTTTGATTCGCCGCTCCAGGGAACTCATCTATGATCTCACCCAACTCGGAGATCATGGTGTCATTATTTGACGCGTTATCGGCCGTAACGCTAAGGATCTAGACTGCTTGTGAGTACCAATTTCTGATAGATGGTTTCTTTTCTTACCTTTTCCTTAATTCCGAAGGTCTGCAGAACCTCTGCAAACGCGATCGCGAGGTTGGCACCTGTGTGAGACATTGGCACATCGACTAGATCTAGGAGCATCGATAGTGGCTGGCCACGGTTCTCGAGGTGGACGGTGATAGCGACATAGGCTTTGTGGTTCGGGGAGGTCCAGGCATCGGTGGCGAAGCTCAGTTTGCCGTCGTATTCCTGTTGCACAAGGTCAGTCTATCGTTTTTTAATACTATCGGCACTTACCTTTAGCATTGTAGAAATGTGTTTGCGAACTTGTACGAAGACGTTCTTGATGTCAAGGGATAGGGTTTCGGCCGAGGGTATATAGTATTCGGGTCGCCCAGTCTTCATGAGGCAACAAAACCCTCGATCGTTGACAATCTGAAAAGGTCGGTTGTTTTCGCAGATCCAATGAACAAATTCCGCGCTGAATCGAATATCAGATATCACCTTTGAGTTTCACATGTGAGGTGGAAACGTACCGGGCTTCGGCCCTCGTATGCTGGCGGTGACTGTAATTTACCATTCCCTTCCCGATGCGCCGAAACATGGCTGTAATTGACCCATCAATTTTCTTATGATTAGCCAGAGCGTCACGAGCCGCGTTGACATCCCGAGTAGCATCAGCCGCAGCCACCGCCTCAACACCCCAGCACACCTTCGCATGGCGGCGGAGGTTGCTCGTCGACTTCGCATCAGACTTATCGAGGAACCGACGAACAAACTGGGTTTGAAAACGACATTGACGCGCTCCACATTTGAAGACATGAGCTTTCCGAGTGTCAACATACTCAATGGAGGGAAGGGGGTTGAAGAAGACATAGATAGGTGAGTCCCACTCCTTGCGGAGACGAGTTAAATGATCTTTAGTTTCTGCTGTAACGTTACATTGCTCGTGGCTCACCAAGTTCAGTATCGTCGTCTTCCTCCGAGATGTCAGACCTGTTTCCTTCCTTGTCGACAATATTTACCTCCAGCTCAAGCACGTCGGAGGATCGATCGTCATCGCTTCCATCAGAGGCTTCAAGAACTCGTCTGCGGTTGCGTGGCTGAGTAGGAGGTGGTGGACCGGGCTCACTGACATCTTCGACTGTTGTTTTAGGTGTTCGTTTCGCCCTTTTGCGTGCAAGCGGGTCGGCGTTGTCGGTGACGCGTCGAGTAGGACGACGCTTGCGTGGTCCAACCATGACGTTGGACTCGGATTCTTGGTCGGGTTGGATAGCCGTAGAGGGGGGTGAGGACATAGTAGTACTAGGAGTGCTTGATGGGTTTTCCGAGTTGTAAATCGCGCACGCTTTTATGCGAACAGAGTGTATACTTGTGCCATGAGTACTAAGTTAGCCTAGTACTGTCATCTAGGCTACAGTAAGTTAGTAGTACAGTGCGCGGCATAATGAACGCCGCATTGGTGGATTCGTTTGTGAGCGTGAACCAGCCTAACCAGTTGAACCAGATATCAAAGGGACCTATATTGACAGTTTAGTGGGCGGGTGATGTGCAGACGAAATTACAAACTCCGGGACATCAAAAAAAAGGTCCCAAGGACCAAGGTGCATGGTCAGCTTGAGGTAGGAAAACCCGCCACAACCCGTATCAACGGGTACGGGTTTTCAACGGGTGGGGGAAGAGCTACCCCGACCCCTACCCGTGACAACCCTACCCGTCACCCGTGGGGGTTTGTCACACCCGTTACAATCCCTAACGACGGCAGCGGGTGACGGAGCGACATCGGCGCTGTTCCCACCAGCGATGGCCGCCATCAGCATGGCAAGTTGGGCCTGCACCTGCTGGAGCTGGAGCTGGACCTGTTGACGGCGTGAGCGTCTCGCGCGTGATAAATAGAATGGGGAGCCTGAGGGGGCTTACCAACGTCGGAGGACCCTCAAGTGAGGAGGGCGCGTTGGTGGTATCGCCGTGGATGCGTGCCGTCCCGTCCCAGTCGCGACTCACGTCGGGTGGCGACGGCTCGTTCTCCGGCTCTGGCTCTGGCACGTATGGGTTGCGCGCCATGAAGCTGTCGGCCTGTGGGGAGAAGGGGAAGAAGGGACGATGTGGGCGGCACGGTCAGTGCGGGCGAGAAGCGAAGGTGTGGACGAGGTGGGACGTGGACGCACCCACGTCAACAGCGCCGCCTTCTCCTCCTCCGTACGCATGTCCTTCGACCTCTCAGTGGGGAGGCAGGGTCAGGTCATCGAGCCCATGCCGTCGGAGGCGGCGCTGAAGAGCAGCTCGCGGCGCAGCGTCGACCGCTTCGTGCTCGCCCTCTTCGGGCCCTTCGTGCTCTTCGTGACACCACCGTCTCGAGGCCCACGGTGCTTCTTGCGCGCGCCGGGGAGGAGGCTGTGGGGCGGAGGCCGGTCGTGAGCTCGTCGGCCGTCGCGCACGCGTGCGTCGCTCAAGGGAGGAAGAGGGAGGGAGGGAGAGAGGGAGACACACTCACCCGTCCCATCCCTGCCGGTCTGCACTGAAATTCTTCAGCTGGTCTGTCAACGTCGTCTTGTTGCCGGATTTCGCGAGGCGGAAGCCGTCGCAGAGCTCCCGGAGGCCCGCGCGAGAGAGGTTGGTGCTGGCGTGGAAGGAGGTCATGTCAGCGCCGTGGGGGTGAGGACCAGAAGTGAGACACTCACAGGTCGTGGTGCGCCACCTCGTGCGCACCGTTGATGACGTTCCCCGGGAAGGGCAGTCCCTGCGAGGCGTGCCCGTCCGATGACGACGGTGAGTGCGAGGGCGGGGACGCATCGACGTCCATCGGCTCATCGTGATGGGGCGACCCCATGGGCTCAGACGTGGCGGTCAACTGTCGGTCGTGTTTCTCGATGAGGAAAGCCATGAGGAGGGCAACGAGGGCGGAGAGGAGCAGCTAGTGCATAGCGTGGGTAACCCATGGGTGACAAGACCTCTACCCGCACCCACACCCACCAAAAACCCGTACCCGGGCTCATGGGTATGGGTTCTGGCAGTCACGGGTATGGGTACCAGCGGGTCATGCGGGTATGGAAACCCGTGCAGGTTGGCACTGCGGGTCAGCATGTGACCAGTGCCGTTCGAGCGGCTTTCAACATCCTTCACAAAGCCAACATTTGCGAGTCTATAATTTATGTGTACTACTTGAATACATTGTCCTAGTCACTAGTATCAGCTTCTGAGTCAGCCCCATCAATCTCAGGCAGCTTTGCGCAGGGTTTGGGGGTCACGGGTGTGGAGTATCGCAAGGTGGCGCGCACACCTTCGCGGGACGCGAGCTGTCGTAAGCGCGTCAATGTCGATCGTATACACGTTGCTACTGAATGGCTAAAGCCGCGTGCAGGTGCAGCGGGGTAGGGAGCAGAAACGGGGCTGGTCAATCACCGGTGGTCGGAAACAGTTGCGCATGCTTGCGCGCAACATGAAACTTTGTACGTGTAACCGCCTTGATCGCGGACGCGTCGCTGTCGAAGGACTAAGGCCGCGCGCAAGTGCGGCGACGTCGGGAGAAGGAACGGGGTCGGTTGGTGGAAGGTAATTGGAAATGGTCGCGCACGCGTCGGCGCGGCGCGAAACTTCGTAGAGGCGGCCACCGGGGTCAGGAACGTGTCGGGTTCAGGTTGTTATGGCCGCACGCAAGTGCGACATGCTGGGGAGTGTGAAGAATGAGCCACGCTGAGCTAAAAGTCCGAAATATGAAGGGAGAAGCCTACTATGATAAGCTTGAATGTCTTTGAGGACAGGCTCAGGTTACAGAGAAGAATGGAGAAGGGCAAGATTCAAGGGGTGAACTTGAGGTTGCAGTGTGACATTGATGTTTGAGATATAGGGCACGATTTGAGTGACGAAGACTGCGACTGGTGTTGATGTCCAAGATAGGCAAGTGCAGGCACGTGCAAGGGCACGTGCTCAATTTGTTCTGTAGGCGGTTGGTGGTTACCTCAGGCTTTACCTGGCTCGTCTGAGTCTTCATTGCCATCACCCTCTCCAGGGTCCTCAAGTACTGGGGCTGGATCACCATCCAGTGGCTCAAAAACTATCACCCTTCTAGCTGCACTCGACATTGGTGAGTTATTGTCTTATCCTCAGATTTCGGACTTTGAGTTTGATGAAGCTCACCCCTTGCATTCCCCAGTGCGCTGCACTTGCGCGCGGCCTTAGCTACTCGACCCCGACGCGTCCCTGACCATGGTGGCCACCTCTGTGAGTTTTCGCGCCGTGCCGAGACTTGCACAACCGTTTCCGACCACACACAACCTACTGACCTTGTTTCCATTCCCGACCGCGCCGCACTCGCCCGCGGCCTTATTCCTTCGACATCGATACGTCCACTATCGCCACAGACCTGTATACGGCAGCCCATGTTCCGCGGAGGCCTGCGCGACACCCTGCGACGCTTCACACTACCCCAACCCTGTGCATGTCTTAGACGGAGTTGGAGCTCAGGCTACTGTAGTTGTAGTCATAAATCTCTCATAGCATAGAAGTAAAATACAATGTACTAGTAGTAGTAACTTTAATCCTAGTAGTTTTTAGCAAAAACCCGCCAAACCCACGATGTGGGTACGGGTTTAGCACGGGTACCTCATGACCAACCCACACCCATACCCAGCATAGCGGGTACCGTGTACCCGCACGGGTTTATAAACCCATGCTATGCACTAGGAGCAGCCAGCAGACAGGCGACACGTCGACAGGGGCGGGAGCAAATCCCGAATGAAGCCATCCGCCATCGCGGACTGGCGATCTGGGTTCACTGGGGGGGCGCGGCCACTCAGCATTCAGACTCTAGTTTTTTTGGCACGAAAGCGACGAAAATGTACAATAGTCGGGGGCCCGGGGCGGGTCTGGGCGGCACGGGCGGCAGGTCGAAGTGGGCAAGCAAGCGGACGGCGTCAATGACCAACCCGACGGGTGAGCCCGATCGGGTTGTTTGTCCCTTGCGCCACCGCTTGCGAAAGAAAGACCCGTTCCCCGGTGCGGGAACCGCCGCGCAAAGATGAATCAGCGATCGGCCCCGCGGACCGGTCACCGACGCACCGACGCGTGACGGGAGTGGGACTTTGGCGAGAGAAGTGAAGGTGTGGACCTACGAGGCAAGGTCACACCCGAGTCCGCCCCTGGAGCGCGTCGACGAGGGTCGGAAGCGGAGGCCGTATCACCGCAGCGCATCATCTGTTTACTTCCATAGAATCTCCGCTCATTTTTTGCCTCAGAACGACGAATTATGAGAACATGCACTGACCGTTATGATGCACATAACAACCAAGGCGACATAAGGTATTTTAAACCGAGGGAGCCAGAAAACCAAAATGGATATACAGGTAATAATAGTCGCTTTGTTAATTCTACCACTGGCACCTACTACCGACTCTTTTTGTTATCGTCACATTGACGACAACGACGACGACGACTGTGCCGAGCCGCCAATGGCGAACGCAGCACCGATAGCACGCTCCACCTCCTCCGGCGTGATCCTTGTCGCCATCTCCTCCGTCTGAGTAGACGGTACAGATACCACATACTCCCCGGGCCAGATCCCGTCGTCTGCATCAGCGTCCGCATCAGCATCGCCGCCCTCACCAGGATTTCCATCTTCATCACCGTCGTCATCGTCGTCCAACGGCGTCAACGACGCAGACCGTCGCCGTCGCCGCCTCCGCGCCACCAACAACGGCTCCAGGCTCCCAACAAAGAACTGAATCCGCTTACCCCGGCGTCCCCGGCCCGCCATCTTCCCCTTCCCCTTCCCCTTCGTCTTTTTCTTCTGCTGCTCCAGCTGGTCGTGGTCGGGATCCGGAAGGGACACGAGGCGCCCCCACGTCTTGCGCGGTTTCCCGATAAACGCATGCTGGCGTCTTTGCGATTGCTGCTGTTCCTGCGTGGGTTCGGGTATCGGGCTGGAGGTAAAACTGGTGGGCGCACTGGGGGTGGATGTAGCTGCGGCAGGGGAGGCCGTGGGTTGAGAGACGGGCACGATGCGGGCTTTGTTGCCTTGCAAGAACGCACTGCCGAGCGGCTCGCCAGATACCGTGAACACCGCCGTTGCGCTCCAGCTCCCGTCAAAGACCTCTGCATTCGCGGTTGACGTCGTCGTCATTATCACAGGCTTCTTCGTCGTCTTCTTCGCTGCCGGCGCCGTCCCGAGATCTTTGCTCTTGCTCTTCTTTGCGGGGGTCGGCGCGGCGCTATGGGTGCCACCTTGGCGCGCGATCCAACTGCGCCACCCGCCATTCCGTTCGGGGATGTACGCCTCTCCGCGCTTCCGCGAGCAAAGCGAGCAGTTACAGTAGTTACAACAAGCCGGACATTCGAAGTCTTCTGCAGCGCGATCGAACGTCAACTGGGGGTACCTACGCTCCAAATTAGAAATATGTACTGTATGTGAGGGGGCGGTTGGAGGGCGTACCGATTCTCGATGCAACGATCGCAAAACAGGTTGCGGCATCGCATTTCCGTCGATGCCTTGATCAACGTACAACGCATCTTGGGTCGGCGTGTCGTGCTTCTACAATGGTGGCAGAACGTTAGCCCTCCTGTGAGCACGCCGGATGACGACGATGCCGGGGTGCGTTTCTTGCGACGGGCATTTGTAAAGACTGGCGCAGATACTGCGTGCGCGCGCGGACCATCGTCATCTTCGCTTTCGTCATCGCTTTCGTCGTTTCCCCCAACCTCGGCTTCGTCTGCAAGTTCCTTTCGCCAGCTCTTCCTCCGCATCCTCGAACCAGCGGCAGCAGCAACGCTCTCCGACAACTCGACGATACCGTCAACAACGACCGCTCGACCCTTGCCCTTGCCCTTGCCCAATCCCGACGGCGGCATAAAGTCGCTCGTGTTTTCGAACAACATGCCCATAACGTCCTCCTCTTCCTCGTTGTCTTCGTCCGTCGCGCCCGAGGGTTGCACGCCGCCGCCGAGTCCACGAATCGGCGAGCTCACGTCGTCGCCAAGCCTTCCAGGACTGAGGTTGCTGCCGCCGCCGCCAAGTACGGACGGGTCGATCGTCCCGTTACCAGCGTATTCGCTGGCACCTGTGTCTGTACTGGCACCTGCACCACCGAAAACGTTCCCGGCGCGCCAGTCGATCGATCCTTCGCCGCCGCGATTCGGGGAAGCAAGATCAAAGCTCAGGCCTTGGGTTGGGCTTGTGAGAGCGCGGCCTACGTCCACGCCAGCGCCAGGGCTATGATCGACACCGTCATGCTCGGGTATCACAAAGCCGAGCATGGGCCCGTCTGGATGGTCGTGGGTACCCGTGGTACGCAGCAGTGGTGGCGGAGGGTCCGGAGGTATGACATCGTCTTCGACCCCATGCGCGTCCGCGGGCCCGGCCTCGAGGTGGTCCATAGAGACGTCGAGGTCGAGGTCGAGATCCAGACTCGCGTCCTGCAGATCATCGGGATCGGTTGCGGAGGCAGAGTTGGTGGTGATGGCACAAGCGCCGCTATCCGAGACGGGGGAAGCTTCGACAGCGGGAGATGTTGCGAGGAGACCGTGCGCGCCGACCGCGGCCCCCTCATAGCAAAAACCCTGCCGGATCGCATACTGTTGCGTCTCTTGCAATTTGCGCGCGGGATCTGGAGGATCGGGCGACGAGTGCAGGTGGCTGAGTGCGCGCGGGGGGATGGCGATCTCTGTCCGTGCAGGTTCGGGCAGGATGGTCAGCGGGAGGCCTGCGAGCGAGTTGACGTCTGGGGGTGTGATGGGCGAGGGCTGCTCCTGCGGGGGCGGCGTCGACTCGGGCGTGGACGTGTTAATAGATATAGACGTGTGTATGGCGGGCGGGGTCGACGTGCGATGCTGCTGGGTAGAACGGCGGGGCTTACGTCTAGGCTGTGGTCGGGCAGGCGGGTGTGACTGCGGCTGGGCCTTGGGTACGCGCCGTTGTTTGCGCGGCGGATCGACGAGGATCTCAATTTCAGAGTCGTCAGAGTCGTCTTGGTCCTGTTCATCTACCACGCGTCGTCGTTGTCTGCGTGGACCGCTGGTCGGCGTGTGCAGATGACGTTTCCCCTTTCTACGCGGCGACATAGCCTGCGCACGCGCGTGCGTACGAGCGCGTTTCGTCGGCAACGGAATGACAATTTCCACGCTTGCGCTGTCATTTGAAGCCTCAGCGGGTGTCTCCTTTGCAGACCGGCGCGTAGTAATCGCCGCCGGTGCTGACGCCGACGCCAGCACGTTAGGATTCGCTGAGTTGTGTGTGAATGCCGCAGCTAACGCCTCGTCGAGGGGCGTGGGGATCTTGTCACTGTCTTCCTCTTCGTCGTCCTCGTCGTCCACCACTACCACCGTCTGTTTTGCCGCCCTTTTCGTCTTCCTCCCACTAGGTCCCGTGCTGCCAGCTCCGGGCCAGTTGTTCTCGAATGCAACTTGCAGCACATGCACGAGTTCCGAAGGGCCCGCATTGTCCCCTGCCCGCGCCTTCCCTTTGGCTGCTGTCTGGCGCTGGCGTGTGCGGGACCGTTGCTTAACCGGCATATAGTCTGACTTGCGCGCGCCGGGAGGGAGGGGCGGTACGAGGACGTACGCCATCAGCTGCCCCTGTCCCCTCTGTTTCTTGGTCTTGCGCGGGCTGCGCCGAGGAGGTGGTAGTCGTGAGGAGGAGGAAGAGGAGTCGATGGATATGATGTCCAGCGGATCGTAGTCCCTGTCTCTGTCACGTTGGCGGATGGGAGGCTCAGACGAAGTGCTTTCGGGGGAGGGGGAGGGGAGGAAGAGGGGCGTCTTTGACATGCGGCGTGAACGTACACGGGATTGCGAGGACGAGGAGCGCCCGGAGGCACCCGCAGGAACAGGAGGGGACTGACTCTGTCGCACGGCGTATGTATGCGCATAGAAAGGACAGAAGGGAATGGGCGCACCTCAAAGTCACGATCGCGCATCTCGACGTCGCTGTCCGTGCTTTTTCGTGCTGGGTCCGGTTGGTCGTCGTTCTCACGAGACACGCCGGGACCAGTGACGGGGATCGCCGTCATGTCGTTTTCCCGTTCCGGCGGCGATGATCTGGACGGCGGGGCGAAAGGCGAGGGCGAGACTGACGAGGAGGCTGACGCGACTGCGGGGGGGACAGGGGACCTTGGCTGTGTGAGAGAAAAAGGCGTTATCGACCGAAATCGCGGTATGTGAAAAAAAGACCTGCCTGGAGTAAGTCAAAAGTCGCGTTTGGGTTCGGCAGAGACGCGTCGTCGGGCGACCAGAGCCACGCGGCGGGGTCGTCTGGATCGAGGGTGATGTCTTCCATGAGCCCGCGTTCTTGGGGCGATAGGGCGGATTCGTGGGCATTGGGAGGGAATACACTGTTGGACGACGACGACGACGCGTTTGGGTGCGTGATCGTGGGATTGGCCTGTTGGTCTCGTGTCAAAGGGGAATGCGTGCAAGGAAAAAGGAAATGTGATTGCCTGTTGATTTGGTTCACGAGGAAATTCGCCGTGTATATCGAGTATCGAAGGCTGGGACGGTCGTGAGGACGCATATATGCGCATATAAAGGGGCGCACCTTGTCGGAGAGTGGATCTAGCGCAGACGTCGAATAGTTTGGATCGGCCATACCTGACACTCGCAAAAGACCGTGTTGCTCCGTTCGACCGCGTCTCTTCGCCACCATCAATTGTATTACATAATTATTTATCTATTTAGCGGCCGACGGCAAGAACCAGAGTGCTCCTCTCCTGTTGACCTGTTTCGCGCGCGGACACCTCCAGCTTGCCGTCAAGCAGGAATTGCACCTCGATCGAGGTTCTCCATCGCTTGCCCACCTTCCGTGCCTGCCTCGCCACCAGCTCCAATCCGCCCAGAAACTCCTCCTTTTCGATCGTCTTTTCCTTCACCTCGATCTCTTCCTCTTCTTCCTCCTCTTCCTCGTCCTCATCCCTCGGCGGCTTCACCTTGTCGATCTTGATGCCCTCTTTTACCTCCCACACCTCCAGCCCGACGCGCCTCGAGCCCGCTTCCGCGCCCTCGCCTAGGTCGACATCAAGCGCATACGTGCGGCGCGCGGGCACGGTCGTCTCCGCCTGGATGCCCCCGATCCACTGCCCGCCAAGACCCCCCGCGCCCGCCTCGGGGAACAACACCCCGATGGTGCGCGCGGTCGCCTGCACGCCGACGAGCTTGCTCCCGCGCTGAAACGCATTGCGCACTCGATCGTCTGCGCCGCTTATCTCCGCGAGCAGACGGGCCTGCAGCGCCGCGCCGCGAGCCAGCACCGTTGTGGGATCGCCAATCCCCCCACCCGCGACGGTGCCCGTGACGAACGGGGTGAGCGCGTCCTCGCGGAGGTGCACCGCGAGCGCGGCGTCGAGCCCGGGGAGGCACGCGCTGCCTCCCGCGTACACCACCTCGTCGACGTGGATCCAGTCGAGTCTTGCGCGCTGTAGCAGCTCGCCCGCACGCGCGACCACGCCACCATAGATTGGCGCTGCCTCCATGTCGAATCGGAGCCGGTTGATGCTGCCCGTGTAGTCCAGCCCGTCCTTGAGCGACTCGACAGCGCAAGTCGCCGCGCTGCCGCCGACGCCGCCGACGGATGCCGCGATCGTGCGCTTGGTGTGCAGCAGCGCAAGCCGGAGACGCGCCTCGGCGCGCATGTCCAGCGCCTCGCTTGCAGGGGCGACTTTGAGCGGCACGCTCGTCTTTTTCGTGAAGTCCTTGGCGAAAAACTTGAGCAGCCGGTCGTCGATCGCGTCCCCGCCAAGATCGGCGTGGTATGCCGGCGGTGCTAGGTGGTGGAACAAGCCCTGGCGCACGGCCAACAGAGACAGCACGAGCGATGACGCGCCGAGGTCGACTACGAGCTGCGTGCGGTCTGGACGTGCCTCGGTCGTCTCCGACACACCGTCGCTTGCGTTGGCAGCAGCGCAAAACGCCGCGGCGCCGGAGTCTTCGAGCAACTGCAGCACGCGGATTCCTGCGGCCTCTGCGGCCTCCTGCAAAGCGTCGAGTTGCTCTGGCGCGAACCAGCCGGGCGCGGTGAGCACGGCCCCATCGACTCTTTTTCCGAGGAAATCTTCGGCCGACTGCAGGAGCGAGCGTAGGAAGAGAGTCGTCACATCCGCAGGGGTGAGCACGCGCTCGGCAGGGATGGGCTCAGAGCGCGGCGTGGCAACTTGGGAGGCGGCAGGCGTGTTGGTTCTGGTGGCGAGAGCCGATGCGGCGGGGGAAAGCGGGGACGGGGCAGGTTGTAAGACCTGCACTTTGTATGCGGGTGTGTCTGGAAGATCTGGGTGCTGAATGACCGGTGCAGAGGATGTCGGGCGGTCTTTTGGGAGCTCAGAAAATCTGGCATGGGATGTCAGACGATGAGATGGATATATAGTAAACAAGACGCACTTTTTTCCCAGCAAATTCCGGAATCCGATAATAGTGTTTGCACTATTTTTTACGAGATGTGGTTTTGCCTCGTTGCCGATATACTGTTCAAAAAGACAAATTAGTATGGCTGAAAAACAGAGGGTATATTTGAGAACGTGCAGTTTCTTCGCCGCGAAAAGAGACGGCACAGGCTATCTGGCGTTCGCCATCTTCGTTCGCAATAGAGTCAGCGAGTCCCTCCTAGAGACTTTTGTTTATAAAAAGGTATGAAAGGATGGACAGAGAACGCAGACTTTTGTAATGACTGCGATGGACGCAAAAGAATTGCCAAAGTTTATTCCGATGACTGTTTGCGAGGATGGTATCTCTACGGGGCCTCCGTTTGGGATCTGGCCGTTGAGAGCCATTTTGAATGGGTGGGTATTCGGGTTGGTGGGCAGACAAGTCGGTACGGCCGATGCCGAGGGTGATGATCAGATGAGATCCGATTGGATCTAATCACACCTTTCACCCGATGGCCACCAACAACGTTTCATATATTATCGACGAGATCGTTAAATTGAAGCTGCCAACCCCGTCACAGTCTGTACATCGTGAAGAGTGCACTCAATGCTTTGATAATCAGGTTTGCCGTCTCTCATTGGTACCCCCGCTTGACTCACACACCCACAGGACGGCCCACTGGGCATCGACCTCTGTCTCACCTGCTTCAACGGCGGATGTACCTCTCCAGAGCGACGTCACGCACAAATCCACTTCAAAAAGACAGGCCATCAATTAGGGCTCAACATCAGGAGGCGTCCGCGTCCCAAACCCAAGCGCGTGCGTAGTCCCACTTGTCGACCCTAACAAGGTCCTGACCAGTGCCACAGGACGACGACGCAGAGCCCCCTGCGAAGATAACGAAGCTTGCGATCGTGGAGGAGCGCGAGGAGGACAAGTACGAGCACATCGTCGCCCTGCGCTGGTACCAACTCGGCAAGGAGCCCGTGTACCTCTCCCCCGACGACACGACCGGTCTCACCGTCGTTAATCCGCGCGTCAAGGCGCTTATCGAAGGCGTCATGAAATCCCTCTCATCCGCGCGTCAGGAGGCCGTCCAGGCGTGGGAGGAGGAGTTTCTCCCTTGCGAGCACACCCTCACGCTCTCCCAGCTGGCCACGGGCCACATCCCCCCTTCTGGTGCATGCCCAGCCATCTCCATCACACGCATATATTTATTTATTTTTGGGACACAGGACTGGCACACTGCTCGAAATGCGACCTCAAGGAGAACCTATGGCTCTGCCTTACCTGCGGTGTGCTTGGCTGCGGCCGCAGCCAATACGCTGGCGTGGGTGGGAATGGCCATGCACTCGCGCACTTTACAGAGAGTACGCATCCGGTGTGCGTCAAATTGGGAACCATAACCCCCGAAGGCAATGCCGGTGAGCACCTCCTCTTCGTATCTGGTCCGGATGGGCTGACAGAGGCTGTAAGACATATATTGCTACGCTTGCAACGAAGAGCGCATCGACACCGAGCTCGTCCTACACCTGTCCAACTTTGGCATCAACGTGCAAGCGCAGAGAAAAACCGAAAAGTCCATGACCGAGCTGGTATGTGTCCTCCTACCAACTCGAGACGCGTCGCTGATGTGATGATAAGCAAATCGAGCATAATCTCAACTATGACTTTTCCCTCACGGACGAGTCTGGGAAAGCACTCGAGCCCGTTTTTGGCCCAGGCTTGACTGGGATACAGAACCTTGGCAACAGGTGCGTCCGTCCCGACTTGCTCCTCTCCCAATCCCTCACGGTCTCTCAGCTGCTATATGGCCTCGGTCGTCCAAGTCCTCTTCTCCCTCCCTGCTTTCCAGAAGCGCTACACCGCCCCAGTAGGAATGGAGCACGGGTCCTCCTGCGATGTGCCCCTTCCTGCCGCCTGCCTCGACTGCCAGATGTACAAGCTCGCCGACGGGTTGCTCTCGGGCCGGTACTCGCACCCACGACCCGCAGCAGACGTGCAGCAGGTCCCGCCGTCCGCCGGTGCCGAGGAAACGCCATCTCCAGTGTTCCAGGAGGGTGTGCGGCCCGCAACGTTCAAGGCGCTCGTCGGACGCGGCCACGCCGAGTTCGCGACGATGCGCCAGCAAGACGCAGAGGAGTTCCTCACGCACCTGCTCACCGCCCTCCGGCGCCATGCGCATGGCGCGCGCGCGCGCGGCACCGACGCGGAACGCGAGCCGACGGAGACGCTTGCGTTTGGGCTCGAGCAGCGCCTGCAGTGTACCGCGTGTGCTGGAGTGAGCTATCGTGTCGACCCGCACGACGTGCTGAGCGTGCCTGTGCATGCGCGCGAGACGGGCAAGGATGCGGAGGGTCGCGCGACGTACGAGGAGGTCCAGCTGACGCGGTGCGTCGATGATGTCTTGGGCGCCGAAGGCCTCGAGTACAAGTGTCCGCAATGCAGACGTGACGTCGCGGCGACGAGGTGAGCGGCAGAAAAGGCCTCGTTTCGTTTTTCGGGCTGAGGATGCGCGTGCTATAGACAGGCGCGCTTCGCGACGTTCCCTGACACGCTCGTCGTCCACGCAAAAAAATTCCAGCTCGTGAACTGGGTGCCTACGAAACTCGGTGCGTCGCCCTCACCTCTCCCACTACTAAAACCGACTTTGCGCAGACATCCCGATCGTCCTCCCAGATGGAGACGTGCTCACCTTTGACCAGCAACATCTCGGCAGGGGTCTTCAGCCCGGAGAGACCGAGCTCCAAGACAACGTGCCCGGCGGGCTACCCGAGTTCAACCAGGCGGCGCTTTCTCAACTAGAAGCGATGGGCTTCCCGCAAGTCCGATGTCAGAAGGCGTTGCTCGCGACGGGCAACAGCGATCCCGAGGCGGCCATGGAGTGGCTCTTTGCGCACATGGAGGACCCAGGTACGGTACCCCTCAATGCCCCACGACACTGACCAAACCTTGTCGTAGATATCGACGACCCGATCGTGATATCGAGCAGCGCGGCTGGTGGCGGCGGTCCAGAGCCAAGTGCGGAGCAAGTGGGCATGTTGGTCGATATGGGCTTTTCGCGCGCACAGGCGCGCAAGGCGCTGCGTGAGACGGTGCGTTGGGGGCCGCTTCTCCCAGGCCACCATATTTTTACTGACGCACGAGCGCAGAGCGGAGACGCAGAGCGCGCGGTCGAGTGGCTATTCTCGCATCCAGACGATACGGGCGAGGACGCACAACCACCACCCCGTAGTAGCAGCACGGTGGTGCCGCAGCAGCTGCCGGCGCGCTACCGCCTGCGCGCGTTCATCTCGCACAAGGGGAGCTCGGTGCATTCGGGCCACTATGTCGCGCATATCCGCACGGACGAGGGATGGGTGCTCTTCAATGACGAGAAGGTCGTCCGCGCCGATCCTGAGAGCGTCCGGGCGCTCAAGGCGCTCGCATATCTGTACGTCTTTGAGAGGGAGCCCATTGCGGGTTGAGAAGCGGGAGGTTTTTTTTGGAGAGCGCGACGGGTGGGGTGGTAAGAAGAATCGAATGAGTTGCTGGGGGGTTGGTTCCGTGGTAGAGAAGAACGCAGGATGTCCTGTACTGTATGGTGCTAGCTATGAACGCGAATGGATACGACCACCCCAACTGGACATGTTCGTCTATCACGTTTCCGACACGAATCACACGATCCGGCAAGCACAAATAGGTCAACTGAGTGCAAGGCGGGATGGAAACACCGGCACGTTGCTCACGAACCTTCTGTTCGGTGACCTCTCTGGGCCCGGGAACCAGCCGAGAAACCTCCGCGTCACGTAAGTTAGTACGGATATACGCGCAACGTCTGTGCAGCTGTGAGTCGGTAGAAGAGTTCTAGACTCGGACGCTGGGCCCGCCAATGTATTTTGCCTCGTTTCTTTTTGAACTTTGTGGAGTGGCGCTTAAGAACGACTCTTTGAGTGAATGAGGTCATGAGATATACCGGAGAGAGCCAGCTGAGAGTCGTGGTCCGTCGTGAAACTCGGCAGCCTGAGGACGAGTGCCAGCCACGGGATCCCGTCACCTGTATTTTCAAAACCTGAAGTGATCATGGAGAGACGGTCCACGGAAAGCATAGGAGAAAATTGGCTGACCACCTGCCCTACCGCTTCTTGCTGGACGGAAAAATAAAATGACGACTGAGAACAACGATCCAGTTCAATAATGATGACATTGGATGGCATGAGGAATATTTCTGCGCGGATGAACTGAGAGAAGTTGAATTTTTTTCTGAACGATTTAAGAACTTGCAGAGTTGGGGGATTTGAAAATCGGTTACTTTCTGCTCCAGGTATCCCTACGCAAGCGGTTGAGTCGGGGAGCATCGATCTGCGCCATGAAAATCCTCAAAATGCTTGAAATGACCCTTAAAGTAAAATCTAGTGAGAACAGGAAGGTCAGTTCGTACGATAGGGAGGCGGGTTCAATCGGGGTAGGGTGTTTCCCATTCAAATTCGAAGGTTAGGTACTTGAGCAGGCAATGCACCCAGACTTGTGACCATCGCCTTGGGGGGAATATAGCCAGCCAGGGGTATATCGGAAAGTTCCACTTCGACGGGGTCATGCGCTGACGAAAGAAGTGTAATGTAACGAATCGACTGTCTTGACTCGTCCATCCCCCGAGTGCATTCTCGCTCGCGCTCATATTTTCTCTTTTTTTTAGGTCTCGGGTCTCGTATGCGTGTACTACAGTAGTAGGTTATTGATGGGGGCCCGGCGGGTGTCATCGGCGGTCTATTGACTGGATTTTTAGGGTCTGTAGGGTCTAAGGTTGCAACACCATTCGAAGATTTGACGTGATCCTACAGTACTACCAGCTCTGTCCCCACCACTAACCTCCTAAAACACGCCCAAGTAGACCGGGAAGGTACCCCGACGTCAGGTCTGGGGAGCCATGCCATCCCGACCTGATTCGCTGGGCTGTAGAAGTTGGTGACTTGGGCCGGCCACCGGAGGAATCCCGGCCATGAGTGTCGCCTTGGGTGCTAGTGGTCGCCGCCGCCGCCGGGTTTCCAGTATCCTCTCGATTGCCGTGCACCTTGCGAGTAGACCTTCTTCTTGGGTTGTCTCGTGCCGGTCCATGTATGATTCCGGGTTTTTGGGTAGCCCCTCGTGGATTTTGGTCATATCTTTCTGTTGTATCCTTGGTCTCTGGATAAAGTATTGAGTACTGAGCATGGAGACGCCCCTGGGTGAGCGTTAATAGCACTGCTCACTCCTGTCTTTCATACGGACGCCGCATGGCATATCTGGAACTCCCATAATAACGGGAATATGGGAAGTCACAAAGTACCGCTGCAGGGGCTAGCGATGAATAATGGATACAATTTTCTCATCACCTTGCTTGACATGCATGGCATGTGTATACACTGCGTATAATAAACAAGTCCAAATATGTAGTAAACATCTGCAATCTTTACAGCCTAGTCTCTGCAGTCTAAAAGAAGGAAAAAGCAGTCGGCAGTCTCAGAACGCTGAATGCATATAATTTGCGTATGAATCCCCCACCAGACCTTTTTCGTACCCCCTTTGACCAAGGGAGCGCACTTCCGAAAGGCACTTTTCGGTTGGAGAAAATGGTAGAGGCCGTTCAAGCGCACTTCCCCACACTTCACCGCTTTCCCACGCTTTGTGTGTGGTCCTACCCTGGACCCTTCCCTCCGCACTTTGCTATTCCCCTGTTCATCTAATGCCCATCCCTTAGCCTTTATTCACCAGTTGAATAACTCATGTAATTACAATTTACACCTAAGACCTTTAATAGCAGACTACTCCCCTCAGATTTCGGACTTGAGTTCAGTGCAGCTCTCCCCTTGCGTTCTCCAGCGTGCGGCACTCACGTGCCGCCTTAGCGACTCGAACCCGATGCGTTCCCGACCCCGGCGGGCATCTATTCGAAGTTTTGCCCCACGCCGAGACGTGCACGACTGTTTCCGATCACTTGTGACCACCCACCCTCACGCTCTGTGTAGCCCTCCCGACTTTGCCGCACGCACTTGTGCACGCCCTTAGCCCCTCGACACTGACCATCTCGGAAGGGATCACCAGCCCTGCGAAACTGAGCTCCAAAATAACGCACCCAGTGACGACCTCAAGTTTGACATCTCCGTCCTCACACTTCACAGGCGCTCCCGGCAGGTTACCCGAGTTCAACCAGGTGGCGCTCGCATGGCTCGAAGTGATGGGTTTCACGCTGGTCCGATGCCGGTCGGCGTTTCTCGCGACGGTCAACGGCGATTTAGAGGCAGCCATGAAGTGGCTCTTGGCGCACATGGAAGACCCAGGTACCCCTCCAGAGAAACGCCAACGGCACTGACAAACCTTGCCGGTAGATATCGACGACTCAATCGCGATACCGAGCGGCGGTCCAGAGCCGAGTGCAGAGCAAGTGGGCATGTTGTCCGACATGGAGTTTTCGCGCGTACAAGCGCATAAGGCGTGGCCCCCCAGGACCCAGGTCAAAACCACTGTTCACTCACCCACAATCGCAGAGCAATACAGAGCGCGCCATCGAGTGGCTATTCTCGCACCCAGACAATATGTGCGAGAACGAACAACCGCTCCCTGTCAGTAGTAGCAGCGCGGAGGCAGGCAGCCGCCACGATGGTGCCGCAGCAGCTGTGAGTCTGCAGAAGAGTTCCGACCCCTTCTGAACCCGGAGGTTGGAGCGGGCCAAGGAATGGAGAGATGCTGGCCCGCCAATGTACTTTTCCTCGTTTCTTTTTGAACTTTGTGCAGTGGCGCTTGAGAACGACTCTTTGGGGGTATCGACGTGAATGAGGTCATGAGATACACCAGAGAGAGCCAGCTGCGGTCCATCGTGAAACTTGGCAGCCTGAGGGCGAGGAATGGGACTGGAATCGTGACTTTGTACTCGCCAACATCATTAACTCTCATCGACCGACCACCTTGTCGTTCTTCGTGACATAACTTACCACTCGGCCAGGCTTGATGGAGTGACCGCCCGGCGAAGATTCAAGATGCCAAAATTGGTACATGCGTAAACTAGTAAACATAGGTTTCGTTATCATCTCCTACTTGCTATTGACCGTGTAGTTAGACGTCGACAGTACCAAGTACTAGACAATGTGGACGGTACATACATGCACCTAATTAATGGCATCAAGCACATTGAGTCTTTCCTCGAACTCTTCCTGGTCGACAACGGTTACAGGGCGACCCACGCTCTGGCGAGCAGTGACAAACTTCCCTGCAAACCCCTCCATGGATTTCACCGGCCTGTTCCTACCAGCGAGGCAAAGTAGCTCAAGGGCCGGTAACACTTCGGCAACCCTGTCCCCAGTGACGTCGTCGAGTGCAAGATGAATATTCCATGAAACAACGTCGTGTACACTCAGTGCCTTCACAGAGGTGAAATGGTAGAAGAGAGCTAGCCACGGGAACCCGTCACCTGGATCTTCAAAACCTGAAGTGATGTAGAGATGGTCCACGGAGAGCATAGGAAAAATTTGGCCGACCACCTGGCCTACCGCTTCTTGTTGGGCGGAAAAATAAAACGACGACTGGGAACAACGATCGAGTTCGATGATGATGACATTGGAGGGCATGAGGAATATTTCTGCGTAGTTGAACCGAGATGACTTGAATGTTTCTGAACGATCCAAGAACTTGCAGAATTGGGGGATTCGAAAATCGGTGACTTCCTGCTTCAAATATGTTACTCGCAAGCAGTTGAGTCGGGGAGCGTCGATCTGCGCCACGAAATCCTCAAAATATTTGAAAAGGCCCTTGAAGCAAAATATGGTAAGAGCGGGAAGGACAGTTCGCGTGATGGGAAGTGGGCGAATTTGATCAGGATAGGACGTTCCCAATTCGAATGTGAAATTTAGGGACTCGAGCCTGGGCAACGCACCCAGACTTGCGACCATCGCCTCAGGGGGGATATAACCGGCTGGGGGTATATCGGAAAGACTCAATTGGACAAGGTCATGTGCCGACGAAAGAAGAGTTAGTGCCCCGGGAAAGGAAAAGCCAGATATGCAGATTGTCTCTAAATGTGGGGCAAATCCACCGAGGAATGTATCGGGAATGACTGGCGACGCGTTCCCATAAACAAGTTCTAACCGAAGGAAGGTCAACGCCGGAAATGGCTCCTGCATCACGGTGGCCAGCCTTTTAAATAGTGTGTGCGGCACTCTACAGAGATTAATGACTTGCACACGATCGCGGTTCTCCAGTGCTGCAAAAAGGTTGTCTTCCTCAGCGCCCAGGAGATGTGAATCGTGGTAGGAAATGACAATAGGAAAGGTCGGAAGATAGCCTAGTTTTTTCCTTACAGGAGTCCGATGGGTGCAGTGAATTTCCAGACGGAGATAGCGTGGTGATGCAAACATGATGTATCTCCATGTTCGGCACACATGTGCCAGTCTCCGCCATTTCCATGGGTAATGACTCCGAATAGCAAGGCCGACTTCATGCATCCGACAAAGGCTAAATATTTGCACAAAGACATTGTCCGGGAGTGAGTTGATCGTGGTTGCGGGTCTGTTTGAAGATTGGCCCAGTCGATCGGTCAATCAATATGGTAAAGGAAGGAAGACCCCAGTAATAGACACACCCGTGTGGGCTCATTGATAGAGTTAACTTGGACTATGGGATGGCGAAGTAAGGGCCCCTATGACCGCTATGAGCTGTAATACAGCAGGGTATGTTATTTGCCTAGCAAGTGAGTGGCAGAGCGACGCGGTGACGAAGTGCAACGTCGTTCAAGTTCAAGAGAGGTACATGTGATTACGTCAGAGGCTGCTTTTAGGTGGAAGACCAAGTGGAAGACGCAAGCCACATGTCTTGGTTCTTGTGTGAGTTTGTGGACTATGGATCGATGTGTGCAGTATTGTACAAGAGACAACTATTTCTGGACATCGAGTATATTGAGTCTTTCCTCAAATCCTCTTCCATGCCGATAACGGCTACAGGCGAACTACGTTTCAGTGAGCAGCGACCAACTTCTCCGGCGTGGATTCAACCGGCTCGTTCAAGAACTCAGTCTCTTGACAAAGCAGCTCGAGGGCTGGAAACACTTCGGTGGCCCTGTCCCCGGCCACATCTTCGAGTCGAAGAGGGATAAACCACGAGCGCATTGACGCTGGGCCTGTCCTGCCAGTGTACCTGTCCAACTTTGGCGTCGTTCAGACGCAGAAAAACGGAAAAGTCCCTGACTAGTGCCCAGGCGACGCTGCCACAGGTCTTTCGGGAGGGCGTGCGGCCTGCAAAATTTCAAGGCGCTCGTCGAACGCTGCCACTGGCACGCCGAGTTCGCGACGATGCGCTAGCAAGACGCCGAGGAATTCCTCACGCACCGGCTCAGCGCCCTCCGGCGCCATGCGCATGGCGCACACGAGCGGCACTGAGGCGGAGCGTCAGTCGACGGAGATGCTCGCGTTTGGGCTCGAGCAGTGCTCTGTCGAGTGGCTATTCTCGCACCCGGACGATGCGGGTGAGGAAGTCTCAGGAAGAACAACCGCTCCACGCTAGCAACGGCGTGGGAACAACCACAGCCACGACGGTGCTGCAGCAGTTGTCGGCGCGCTACCGCTTGCGCGCGTCGTCTCGTACAAGGTGCTCTCGGTGCATTGGGGCCATTATGCACTATGTGTCGCGCATATCCTCACGCGGAAGTTGGAGCGGCCCGGGCCAAGACTCGGAAATGGAGAGACGCTAGCCTGCCAATGCCAGTGTACTTCCCCTCGTTCTTTTTTAAAAAACTTTGTGGCCCTTGTGGAGTGGCGCTTGAGAAGGACTCTTTGGGGTATCAATGAGGTCATGAGACGCACCAGGAGTGCCTGAAGGCGAGCTAAATTGGCACATTTAGGGAAAATAGGTTTCGTACACGCATATTGTTACTAGACAATGGGTACGGTATATACATGCACCTATTCGCTGACATCAAATATGCTGAGGCTTTCCTCGAACTCTTCCTCGATAACAGTTACAGGGCGACCCACATTCCGGCGAGCAGTGACGAAATTTTCCATGTATCCCACCGGCTGGTTCTCTAAGCAAAGCAACTCGAGGGCTGGCAACAGTTCGGCAGCCCTGTCGTCGGTGATTTCTTCGAATTCAAGAGGAATTTGCCATGACATCCCCTCGTCTACACTCAGTACCTTAACAGCGGTGAATGGCCGGAAGAGTTCGAACCACGAGATACGGTAATCTGGCTCGTCATCTCCCTCCTCTGGTTCCGAACAGATGAAGAGACGGTCCACATTGGAGAGTATGGCAGAAAATTGGTTGACAACCTGATCTATTGCATCTTGCTGGACAACAAGACTAAATGATGTCTGAATTCCCTGCGTAAGTTCGATGACGATGGTGTCAGGCTGGATGAGTAGCTCCGCACGCCTAAACCGGAGTTTTTCTGAACGATCGACGAAATCGCAAAGTTGGGGGATCTGAAAATCGGTGACTCCCAGGTCCAGGTACTTTGCTCCTAAGCAGACAAGCTGAGGAGTGTCGATCTGCGCCACGAGATCCTCGAAATACTCGAAAAGACCGTCGAAGTAAAATATGGTGAGAGCGGGAAGGACTGTCCGCGTGATGGAAGGTAGGCGCATTCGACCAGGATAGGATATCCAATATTCTTCGAATCTAAAGGTGAGATACTTAAGCCTGGGCAACACACCCAGACTTGTGACCATCGCCTCCGGTGAAATGTAACCGGCCAAGGGTATATTGGAAAGATCCAGATCGACAAGGTCACGGGCCGACGAAAGAAGAATCGGTGCTGCTGGAAAGGGTATCCCAGATATGGAGATTGTCTGCAAACATAGGGCGGATCCACCTAGGAACGTGTCGGGAAGGGGTGGCATGTCATCCTCTGGATCCGATTCAAACCGAAGGTGAGTCAACGCAGGAAATGGCTTCTGCATCGCCGTGGCCAGATCTTCGAACAGTAATTCGGGTACATCAACCTCGATGACTCGTATACGATCGCGGTGCTGCCGCAGTGCTGCAATGAGATTATCTCGATCACGACGCCGGAAATAACAACCAAGAAAAGAGACGACAATAGGAAGGGCCGGAAGACGACCTATATTCTTCTTGACAGGTGTGTTGTAGGTGCAGAGAAGTTCTAGGCGGAGATGACGTGACGATGCAAACATGATGTGTCTCCATGTTCGGCACACATGGGCCAGTCTCTGCCATTTCCATGGGCGATGGCTCACAGCCCGAGTCGCATCGTCAACTTCTTCCGTTCGACAAAGGCTAAATATTTCGACAAAGACGTTGTCTGGGAGTGTGTTGATTGTCGTTGTGGGTCTGTTTGGAGATTAGCGATGCATGCCCAGTGGTCTATGGTAGACAAAGGAAGACAGTGGAAATAGACACACCTGCGTGGGCTCATTGATAGAATTTACTTGGACTATGGGATGGAGAAGTTGGGGTTCTTATGGCCTCTATGACTCGGAGATGTTGAGGAGCGACCTTGGGAGCGACGGCACGTGCTCGTTTCTCTTTTCGGCACTGGCCAAGGCGCTGGCATCTTTCAACGAGCCAGAACACATTTATTTCGAGAAATAGTGACCAAATATCCACCTTGCTACAGTCTACACACCCATCGAACAACTTTAACACCGCTAAAAACTGTCTGTCAGAAACATGCGACATATCATTACTGTAAAGACCCAATCTACCCAGGCGATGACTGACGCTTGCTGGTCTTCCTCATTGCACCTGAACAGTGCCCAAGAAAGGAAAATTTAATTTGTTCAACGGGAGGACAGGATTCGAAAAAAGGGGGAATAACTTAGTCCAGGTACGATGTCACATGTCACACGAAGCCGAACCGCGAGTCAGTGCGTCCCACCGAATTTCTACCAACCGTCTCATCTTGCACCTTTGACCTCCGTGCTTTCCCCTTTGAGTGTAACCACGAGTAGGGCCCCCTTGGATGTTTCCCTCAAAAGCCCAAGTCCGCTCAGCGGCGCTCACAGCCAATTTACATGCACGACTGCATCTACACGCTCCCCAAAGTGCTGCACGGGTACGTGTGGACATTTACGCCGACGGCGTACTTCGGTTTTCGGGGAATGTCGTCAGGCGATCAGCAAGTCGCACGCCAGCAAGCTGAGTTTGCCTCTAAGCCTGGGAAGTGGGAGCGGTATGGTGAACGACTTCGAGCAGAGAAAAAAACAGCATACGCACCGGTACAAGATGCAAGGAACTTGGGGGTGGGAGGCATTGGCAGAGCTGTCGTTTCAGTTCCCAACGCCAACGCTATCGTCTTTGCTCACGAAGAGGACGCTGACGCTGAGTGTGCCGAGCTGTGTCGGCAGGTCGCACATGTCACACGCTCCTTCCAAAGCACATTTCAAGTGGGGGCTTGGGCAGAGTTGTTAATTTTTTCGAGACGAGGAACGAGAGTATTTAGCGCTATTGAGCCCTGATACTGATACAGAAACGATATCTAATATTTCTAATCTACATGGCTCGGCAATGGGCTCAAGGCTCGTTAGGTTGACCCGCAGCACGGATGAGCGGGTGCTGAGGCCGGGCAGTCATGGAGGTAGACACTCGCAGCGCCTGGCGTACGGAAGGGCCGCACGAACACGTCCTTGAGCCTGGCGACCTTTTTCGGGCCGAAGCCAGGAAGGCGCGCGAACTACGCCGCGAAGTTCTGTGGATGACACGTCCTGTCAAAGGGTGGGAAGGAGAAGGGAGCAGTATGGACGCACGCCAAATGACGCGCGGAGGGTCTCGACATCCGTCTTTTTCACGCGCGGGCGGCGGGATGCCCGTGAACGCCGTTCACAGGAGCGTATCTGGGGTTTTATCAACAGACTCGCAGATCGGCGTCGGTGGGTGGTATTCGGACTGTGTATATGCTGTGTGAGATATTGGCCTTCCCTGTCTGCGCTGCACGTGCGCGGTGAGAGTATGTGGTCCCGTCATCTGGTGAGAGGTTGGTTACGACCAGGCCATGATGACAGTGATATTATTGAGCAGGCAGACATTCATCGGCTCTCGAATGGAATATCGGTGTTCCGACTGGGGAGAAAGAGGATGAGCTGAGATGCGTAAGAGTAAGGCGGGCACGAGGCATGGCGTCACACATGAGTAGCATGCGGAGGTTGTAGGCCTGGCCGAAACGTTCGATGTGCCGGTGGATGTACTCTGAGTGTAGAGACAATGGTATCTCGGCATGATAATAATACTCAGTCCGCGGGTGGACGAATATGAGAAACCTGACTGATCGTTCTACTGACCTAGTTGGATGTCATTCCGGCTATCTGCTTTTGGAACATGCGTTTGATGGTAGATGTTGACAACAGTAGAGCTGCCACGCGTTCCTCGATAAATAAGGAAGGTGGACCGTGTGAACCATTGATCAAGCTTATCAACAACCAAATCGATCAACGTCTCTTGTTTCCGTCACTCCAATGGACAATCCCCTCGATGAATACTCTTTGTAAGATGGATGTCTTGCCCGCGTTTGCTCTCCATCAAACTCGGGAACGACATCCATCCTACAAAAAGAGTATGTGAGTGTGAGGCAGCGGACAGTCCCATTATTTACTGGGGAAATCCCTGGAGAAATGTGAAGGTATGTGGTACAACTGTTTATCTGCGGTCTCACTGCCAACCAGGCTACACTTGATTCGTCCATGGATGTTAATGACAGTAGTACTTCTATTGGTTATCTTTCTGAATAAGGAACCGGTTCAAGGCTTCAACCAGCGAGGCGAGTAAAAGCATCGACGACGAACTTGTGTTCTCCAATCATGAAGGCTATGTTTTCCACATTCAAGTTACGACAACTGACAGTCATATTGCGTCTCGATGGGCGCCGACAACCAACGACCACAGCTCGATCTCAAATTTTACAAGGTCATCTGTCCTGGCCGGAATGGTGGACGCTTGTGGCTGTATTTAACAAAATGACCTACAGTCCCCGTCATTGTGGTGTTGTCTGACGAGGGTTACTGTGTTCGCAGCCTGCTGACGATGCCTTTTCTTGGCACTCCAGTTGGTAAGTGGCTGCCGTGTTCCACTGCGTTTGAAGCCTACTGACAACGCCTCTCCTCAGCTCTCCGGTCTGTGAGTGGTTATTGGGTTTCGCTGTGTTTCAAGCCTACTAACCACCCCTGTCCTCGGCTCACCCGGAAGTGAGTGGCTGCCTTAGCTTGTTACGTTTTGAGTACAAATGAGGCCCACGTTGGCCTCCCAGGCAGTGAGTAGCTGCCTATACTTCGTTCCGTTTAAAGCCTGCTCACAACATCTGTCTCTACTCTTCGGGATGTGAGTTGCTCCCAAACAGAAGAGACACCAGTCTGGTAGTAAGCACAGGGTCCCATGCAGCGATAGCGGAGAATCCATCAGTGTCGCAACCCGAGTCCGAGCTAGACACGGCCAGGCGTTGAGCAAGTTGAGGTGGGATCTGCCATTTGGAAGGTAGCGTGATCACCCTTGCCACGCTTGGTACATTGACAATTAGCAGTGCTTGAGGTGGGCGACGCCGAGAGGATGGAGGAAAGAGGCACCGGCGCCGAGCAGCTTGTATGCTTTATGACTCGAAGAGGATTACCACAACATCGCGCACCTGAAGGTTGAACAGATCGAAAATAAGAATAGGTAAGCGAACGCACTCACTGGTGTCGTAATACTGACTGCCGAGATTCTGGAGGAAGGTGAGAGACCCGGCGTTGTCCTGGTAGCTCGCGCGCTGAAAAGGCCACCGACTGTAATATTTTTTCGCTGTACCGTCACCGGGGTTGTCACTCGCAGTACGGTCGATTCTGGTTACCTTACCTAGAGGCACTGGGATTAGAGGCAGTTTGATAAGCGACTTGTTCCTAAATTTGTGTATAGCCGCTTGGAAGCAGAGAGAAAACGACAACATTCGTGCTAAAAGATGCGGGGAACGGAGGTCGTCGTCGTTTCGGTTCCCAACTCCAACACTATCATTACTGCTCACGAAGAAGAGGCTGAAGCCGTGCGTGCCGACTCTGCCGAGCTATGCGGATAGGTCGCACGCGCTCAAGCACGCGTTCCTTGCAAACTCCACAGAAGTCTACTTGTGGCGGTTCAAAAAAAAAAAGTATATTTGTGACTTCAGTACGACGTGCTGATGGTCTGCAAGATATTCGTCAGTCTAAGTACGTACTTGAGCACGCAAACCAAAACGCAAACTTGAACACCGGCAGAGGCATGTCGATCGCGCGTGATGATGCTGGGACGGATTGTGCACGTGATGTCAAGGCGACCACGCTCGACCTCCTAGTCTTGACACTGGCATGCTTGACTGCCTGAGCTTTCTAGGATGGGGATGTTGAAGCTGCAGCTCACGACGTGTGAGCGCTGTAAGCGTCGGGTGACTGGTGACTGGCGACTCCACGCTGCATTGATTACAGCGGTTTTCAAAATAATACTATCGTCGTGCATGGCAATCTTAGATGGTATCCCCTTCAAGTTGAGGTTGACGCAATGATTCTGAATCAAGTCGACAAGTCCATAGCTAAGTGGGTACATATGTAGACTAGGTCTAGTATGCGCATATTGTCGTCTCCTACTTGTTATGTTATGTTATGATAGATAGGTGCGGACTGGTACAGTACCATGTTTCATGTGCCAGTAGAAGAATAGGCAATGGGTCCGGGATACACCTATTTGCCGATATCGAGTAATTTGAGTTGTTCCTGGAAATCCTTTTCCCGGTAGACAAATATTAGAGGGCAACCCACGTTTTGGCGAGCAGTGACAAACGGCTCCATATTGCCCTCTATGAAAAGTAACTCCAGGGCTGGCAACACTCCAACGACGCTTTCCCCAGCGACTTCGTTGAGTGCACATGAAATGTACCATGTAAGATAAGATGACTTGCGTCTTACACTCAGCACCTTCACAGCAGTGAATGGCAAGAAGAGTTCCAGCCATGGGATACGAAAACCTGGACCAAAACCGTCGTGATCTCCCTCCGACGCCTCCGTCAATGCCGAATTGATGAAGAGACGGTCCACATTCGAGAGCACGGCAGACATTTGGTTGATCACCTGACCAACTCCTGTTTCCTCGATAGAAAGACGAAATGATGCCCGGTGATCCCGCTGACCAAGTCCAATGGTGACGCCATCAGGCAGGAGGAGCAGCTCCGCCCAACTAAACCGAAGCTTTTCTGAACGATCGATGAACCTGCAGAGTTGGGGGAATTGGAAATCGGTGGCGTCAAGACCCTGTTCACTGTAATCTATTTGCAAGTAGCCAAGCTTAGGAGTGTCGATCCACTTCACGAAATCCTCGAAATACATAAAAACACCGCAGAAGTCGAATGTGGTAAGAGCGGGAAGGACGATCCGTGTGCTGGGAGGTAGGCGTATTCGACTAGTCGGAAGAGGCACCATCCCAGTTTCGAGTCCAAGAGTAAGATACTTGAGCTTGGGCAGCGCACCCAGACTTGCGACCATCTCCTCCTCAGGAATGAAACCTCTTGGAGGTAAACTGAGATCTACATCAACAAGGTCATGTGCCGACGAAAGAAGAGTTGGTGCCGCTGGAAAGGGAATGCCAGATATATAGATTGTCTGCAAACATGGGGCGGATCCACCGAGGAATGAATCAGGGAGAGCTGGCATGGAATAAGATGCCCGGGTCTGTGGATCCGCTTTTAAATGAAGATGTGTCAATGCTGGAAATGGTTCCTGCATTGCCGTGGCCAGCTCTTTCAACATTGACTTTGACACATCAATTTCAGCGACTCGTACACGATCACGGTGCTCCAGTGCCGCAAAGAGATTAACTCGATTCTCACGCCGGAAAGAAGGATCTCGAAAGGAGATAACAATAGGAAAGGCCGGAAGATGTCCTATATTGTTCTTGACAGGGGTCCTGTGGGTGCAAAGAAGTTCCAGGCGGAGATAGCCTGAAGACGCAAACATGATGTGTCTCCATGTTCGGCATACATGTGCCAATCTGTGCCATTTCCATGGGCGGCAGCCCCAAATAGCACAGACAACTTCATCCTGTCGACAAAGGCTGAATATTTCTACAAAGACATTGTTTGGAAGAGTGTCGATCGTCGTGGGTCTGTTTGAAGCATAGCGGTGCATGCCCAGTCAATTGGTCACCAATACGGCAAACGTACGAATGCACCAGCAATAGACGCACCTGAGCGAGTTCATTGATAACCTCAACACGCTTGGATGGAGAAGGGGGTGCTCTCTGTGACTCGAAGATGTAACACGACAGGGGTAACCCTGAGTGGCAGTTCGCAAATATGATTATGTCAGATAGCGCATTATTAAGTCCTTATCGTAACGACGTCCGATATTTCTACCTCATAGCTCGGCAGAGGGCCCGAGGCTCGTTAGGCTGAATTGCGGCGCAGATGGGAGGTGAACGCGGGCTAATATGAGTGTTAGGATTGTCGGTGATGAGTGCTTGAGTGATGGGAGTGGTGATGTTGGGGGTAACTCTTACGACGATTACATGGGCATGTGAGACATCCGAACCTGTAGCGGCCATGCTTACCACACTTCCCACTTTGTACTACTAGCTGCCTTACCGCCTGCGAGCACAAACCCTAGTAACCTAAGTTGCTGCAGAAATAGACAATACTAATGAACGTCTAGCGTCATCTCCTTGAGTAGCTGGCCCGTTGGGTTTGGGGGAAAGTAAGTTCTATATTGCATTAGCAAATATGTACTGCAGTTCGCCGATGGCCAGGATCCCCCTAAGACTGGTGTCAGCAGCCAACGACAAAAAGCCGGGCAGTGAGCACGAGGCCCCGTCCTGCGACAGCGGAGAATCTGTGTTGCGGCTTAAGTTCGAACTAAACAGGTTGCTTTTGAGGCTCACGACCATGGCCACACAGTCAGGTGCTGACCCAAATCGTACGAGGGGTCTGCCATTTGGATGCAGGTAGTTATTCACCAGTAAGATCACGCACTGTACAATGTACATTGACAGTAAGCTGATGCTTGAGGTAGACAACCCCAAGTGGAAGGAGGAAAGACGCACTGGCGCCCAGCAACTTGTACGCCTGAGGCAACCGTAGAGGACCGTAACAAACTCGCGCGCTTGAAGGGCAGAAGACTAGGTCGGTCAGGTCGATGCAGCGAACGTGGCACTCGTGGAAGCCGTCCCACTGGTCGCCGTGGCTCTAGAGGAAAGTGGGGGAAATGGCGTTGTCCTGGTTGCCGGGCGCTGAAAGTAACTCAACAAGCCGCTGGATGTAATATTATCGTTGCGGTGGCTCGTCGTGGGACCAACGCTGGTGATATAGAGGCCTGGAAAAGAGCAGCGGTATGGTGAGCGACTTTGAGGAGAGAAAAAAATAACATACGTACTACAGGATGGTGGGGAATTGGAGTGGGAGGCTTGGCAAGGTCGTCGTTTTAGTTCCCAACGCCAGTGATATGGACGCTGACGTGTGCCGGGTCACCGACCTGTGTCACGGTGGGTAGGTCGCAAACGCTCCTTGCAAAGCCCACCGAAGTCTACTTGTCTGAGCACAAAGCTGAGTAATGTCGCCCGGCGACCAGAGCTGTACATGTGAGAGGCCGGAAGACGAATCGTCGCGCGTGAATGGTGTGAGAGTTCGAGAAGAGGTGCCATCCACTCGGTAGCCAACAACATAGCGTGATGACGATGGGTGCACATCATCCGGTGTGATAATTGAATGTACAACGCAGGTCGAACGGGCTTTGCGTCGTGATGGACGGTTTGACACCGTCGAGAAGTAGAATACCGATGACGTGAAGTTGCTGGGCCGAGGGAAGTGGGTGGGTGGGCAGGATTGTGGAATAATCATCCAAATAGAAAATTTCTCCGTCGAGACGTGTTCAAGAAATTATGAGAGGCTATACGAAAAGTCAACATACGAGCCGCGACAAGAGGCAACGTTCACGCACTTAATCATGCCCACTCGGAGACGAGACTACTGCCTGGTTATCGTTTTTGGACCCCTTGACCCATCCTAGCATGGCCCATCTTGTTTGTTCAGGCTAATGGGCGCAGAGTGGCGAGTAGAATTGGTATAATTAGCAGTCTACTCGCGAGGAATCACAGATAATTTAAGGGACGTTGGGACAAGTGAGTAGTACTGAGAAGAAAAACTTTACATACCCGGCTGGTGTGGATGTTGATTTGAGTGCGGCCGCAAGCAACGGTACTAGAATAGACCCGTATCCCCAACCCGAGACTGGTGGACCTGCGCTTGAAACGGGGCCGCCAGTTACCCAGGGTGATAAGTAGCTTATGAGTCGGAGGGTGCGTGGAAGCTGTACAGTACGTCTGAAAGGGATTGGCGATGGTGACGTGCTTGGTGACGGTGACCAAGAAGCGCAACGGACGCCGCTTTGCACGGTGCCTGCACGCGCCATGAGTCGACACCTTCCCTTCTTTTTAATCTCTCAAGCTTCTCAAGATCTCACAAGATCATCCTCTGGTGGGTATAAATTTTCGTGTAGCATTAGTAACCAATACATCCCTATGTTGCAATTTCGCTCTGCTTCCGGAGAATTGACAATTTGACATACACTCTCCCGACAACGTCTCCGAGTCGGAGATAATTTCTGGGCGTTCAGGTGTCCGAGTCGAGTCGATTGCGCTGTGCTGCGTTGGTGGCCGTCCGTGCTTTCTCGCAGGATTCCGAGTTCAAATGAGATGACAAGTACGTTGTTGTCATGATACTCGTATGATAAACTAGGTATTATTATGCATGTAGCCCAAAGCAAATAGACCGTGCCGTGTATGCACTTCCCAGGCTCTTCTATGAGGTATTAGAACTATTGAATTGTAAAACACGGGTATCCAACTCGTAAAGTTCCTCTTATTCGTCAACGTCAAACCCGGGTCCGTCGTCAAACACCCCAAGGCCAAATTCCGAATTGAGTCCTCCATCAACCTCCCATGAATTGTCGGCGAAAGTTACGGCCATTACGGGGATATCAAAGAGCTGGCGAAGTGGGATAAATTTTCCAGCGTCGACATATGGCTTCGGGTCGCTCCCTAAGTCAAGAAACCTTAGGGCTGGCAAGAATTCGGGGATCATTACTGCGGTGACCTCTCCGAGCGCCAGAGCAATATCCTCGATCAAGTACCCCTCCACGCGCAAGATTTGCACAGCGATGAATGGGTCGAAGAGTTCCAGCCAGTGAATGGGATCCACATCTTCTAAACGCGGAGGTGGACGCGGACTAGAGATGGAGAGACGGCGAATGTTGGAGAACAAAGTGGAAGATTGGTTGAGTATCAGAACCATGCACGAAAGTTGGCAGTCTATCTCTTCGCATTCACATAGGACACAAATGTCAAGGGGTGCGACCGGCGATTCGCATTCGTTGTCAACGGAGAAAATCGCTTCTTCTTCTTCAAAGAGGATCTGTGCATCCGCGAGTAGGGATAGTTTCCGCTTGAAATTTGTCGAGCGATCAATGAACTGGAAAAATTGGGGGATTCAATATTCAATCTGACATGAGTGCGTTATTCCAAGAAACCCGAGTCGAGGGGTGTCGATTTGGGCCACAAAGTGCTCCAAATACCTGCTATTGCCAGCGAAATCAAACGAGACGAGGGAGGGACGAACAACACGTCTTTCCGGGAGCGTGGAATCTCCGGTCGGGGCAGAACGGTATGACGAGAATTCGATGGACAGGAATTCGAGCTGAGCCAACGGTGCCAGACCTGCGACCATCGCCTCCGGTGAAATGTAACCGGATGGCGGAATATCGTCAAGTTGGAGATAAACGAGGTTGTTGGTCGACGAAAGAAGCATTGGCAATGCTGGAAATAGAATTCCAGATAAGTGGAAAAACTGTAGACTTGGCGCAGATCCACCCAAGAATCCATCAAGGAGCGCCTGGGAGCCTGACGGTAGGCACAAAGGATTCTGCCGCGGAGAGGGACAAGATGTTCCAGCCTTGGTTCCAGCGCCGGAAATGGCTGGCCGGTCTAAGGCAGAGCGAGGCACGAGCGGTGCCTTAGAGCATCGTCTTTGAGTGAGCGGGCATGGCGGCACGTGACTCATTCTTTCCTTGCCTGCCGCCACCTGCCCGCCCGCTTTTCCAACCGGTCTAGAAAACCGGAATCCTTTGTTTTTTACCCGCCCACCGCACCCTTTTGCTACGGGATCGATGATGCGAGTTGTTGCATCCGCCGATGTCACTCTGATCGCTCCGGGAGTTTTTTCCCACCCGCCCGTCGCGACTTCGGCTCGGCAGCAAACCCGCATTTTCGATCGAGGAGCGCTTCGCGCTTTCGCCTCTACGCTAGCAGGCCGCCCCAGCACTTCCCTCATAGACACTCTCTAATTACCTACAACGCTTGTAATTTTCCTCCCCTGATCCGCTGCCCCAATGGTATCATAGCCAAGTGGCTCTTCTCTGCACCATCGGCGTTTCGTGCCGTGCGCCGGCGTATCCTACCCGTTCCCTCCACTCTCACCGGTGCCGCACGAAACCCGTTGTCCTCGAGTAGCAGGTCAGCGACTCGCAAAGATCGTTCACTTCGGATGGAATTACCTTTTTGGGGGGATACCGCTTGGTCCCTTAAATTTACCGGCCCCGTACAATTTTAAGAATCCCGGGCCCCCCTTGTTTCGGGCGATGGCTCTTAGTAATCCTCGTCAGTCGCTTGGGCAGCCCCCGGCCGATCTTGTTCAGGTGAGCGAAAATATGGAGTGGTGGGACTATCCGCTTCTCCTTTGGTGATGATTTTTGGTGGTTTTCCGAGTCCGATACCACCGCTTTCGTTACCACCTCATGCAAGATCTAATCTGAAGCATGTCATGATACATGCCGCGCATACCATCCGGGGGCTTAAAATAAGGAGTTCTTAAGGACTATAGGTACAGTCACGGTTCAGCGCGGGCAGCGCGAGGCCATTGAGAGTTTTGTTGAGTAACTTGACCCTTATCCAGTGCCAATTGCCAGTGCTGCCCAGTTCCGCATAGACGATGCCAAAGACCGTTGCTTTCCCACAGCCTGAGGTGCGACGATAAAGTATTGAAACCTACCATCCACCTAAACTTGCAGCCGCGAAAGACCTATCCTCGACGGGAGAATATATATATATACAAAGGGCCCTCTGCAGTCCTTGCTGCAGACTGTTTTTCGGAGCTCTTTCACGTTCCTTTGTTGACCTCTTTACGTTTGCAATGTCCCGACAGCATCACAGTTTCTCGCAATGGATCTCCTAGTATATGCAGACAACAGCTTCATTCCCGAATGACCGCGGTGTTTTTCCCTCGAATCACCAGTATAGATTGGTATAACAATATGGTTGCGTGGTTGCTCTATTTGTGCTTACCGATCTCACAAGCTTCATCGTTTTATTTGTGTCCGAGGGATCGCTCAGATGACTATACGTCATGAACTGGGTTCCCTGACAAAAATCACACAGCCTCTTTAAAGGTCCACCTCAACGCCTTGGTTTTTCTTCGCAATTTGACAAGGAATTTATGCACAAGGGTATTGTTGCCGTTCGTCATGACTACACTCGAACCGCAATCAAGTGGGGGTCTCTTTTAGATCCATTTGTATATCCCAGCTTACAGGCCGTAGACCCAGACCGGTTACAGCATGAACAGGCCACACTACTATTGCCAGTGGGTGAGATAATCATGAGAAGACATAAGATATCGCTAGAGTAAGCCCCCTGGCGGTTATAAATTGCCAAGTAAATTGCAGAAATGTGTAGGTGGTGGTTGGTGACCGGTGACCGGCGGCGAAACCTTGGCATAACTTACTACTATCTGTATTCCCGGCTCACATTGTGTTTGCAACTTTGTCAGTGCACAACCTGAACGTACTGACTCTTTTTTCTTTCTTAAATCCCATTCATCGTAAGTATTATGGGGCACATAGTAACAGAGATGAAGACCGCTATCCACGAAAGTAGGCAGTAAGCGTAGGGTCCCCCGGTAGAATGTACTGACTCATGCTAGTGACAACATTCGCTCGGGGCGAAATGAGTCGCCCAATGCGGTGTCCTCAGCAACCCTCTCCTGAAGTCACATGAGAGTTTGTACCGGAGTACCACGGCAGTGCCGTTTCCGTAGCTAAGGACTGATCAGGACTCAGGCTGAGACGAGCTATCAATAGTACAGTACCTCAAGAAGCCTACCACTGCAAGAAGCGCATCTGCTATAAAAGCCACGTAAAACTTGAAGGGGCCTCATCAGGATCAACTCCCTTTTACCACCGGTGCAACTTGTCATGCTCGCTCTATCATTCCTTCCGCTTCTCCTCCTAGCCACAGCGGGCCTGGCCGCATCTTCCCGCAGAGCTTCCTCTGTTCCTGCCTCTGTTCTGGCTCAACTTCTACCCGCAAACCAGCAGCAGCTTGTTGCACCGACCGACGCGCCGACCTTTGTCGCGTTAGTCACCGGATTTCAGAAATTTACATGTGCGCACCAAGGAGGAGAATGGGCGTGAGTCGTAATTACCTTGTCGCTTGTCCACGATGACAAACCTGAAAGACGTTGGGTAGGCCTAACGGGTTCGCTGGCCAGCTGTTCGACATATCTGGTCTTTTTCCTGGATCGGAGTTCTCGAAGATTCAAAACGATGCGTATTTCGACTGGGTTGGCAGTCCGAGCACCGACCCCTTGGATCCGGCTTTTGCCAAGCAAGTCGAGGACAAATATGGGATTCCACTCTCTGGGCAATACTCTGCCCCTTCTGGTGCCAATGGTGTCACTTTCGACTTTAGAAATAACGGGCCGACCGCGGGCAATCCGGATGCCTTCGTTGATGCGGATGTAACTGGACATATTGCGACACCGGCACCAACCGGTGATTCAGACTCCGACTGGCAGGCGCTGACAAGCACGTCCGGCAAGTTCGCGAGCACAATATTCCGTGTCTCTACACATGGGGGAGAGCAAATTTTGACAGGAGACGTAAGCACCCTCCGATCTGCAACGATAGCGCGACTGAATGTGGACCTTCCAGTGCGAGCCCGGCGATCTTGATCAGGCCAAGTTTACTGCACAGCTTTGTGAGTGTCCACCCCCTGGTGCAGAAGTGGACCCTGACTAGCTTGCGTGTCAATTTATCCACTTCATAGTTTTCTATGGTAGCAAACTCTGAACATGGACGTTGAGTTGTGCCACATATTTGTTCACATTTCCATTCATTCCCGGAGCATTTTGCGTTCCCCTTCCGGTGTCCCCTCGGCTTCGGTCGACTCGATAGTGGACTGGAAATGGACTGCTTAGAGTACTACTCGATAGAGACTAGTGTCCTCAATAAATACTAATTGTTCGTCACCAAGCACATGCAAGAGAGAATCTCTAGAGAAATAGGTCCTTCACCACACCCGAATTGAGACCGAAGGGAATCACGACCCCTGTAACTAATTTCAGGATCACAACACATATCGTGGCTCAGCTTAAAGCGCTTCATAGCCCGATCTTGTCCTTCTTCTTGCGCTTCTTGCGGCCAGGAGTCCCATTGGAAGCGGGTTCAAGTTGCTCCAAAAGGAACACTCACAAGTCCGGGCCGGACTGGACCGATGGGATCCTTATAAATGCCGAAATCTTTTACAGTATGAAGCTACGCCCGCCCACCTCTGGTGCCCCTCCTCCCTCCCAGAAAAGTTACCACCAACGTAGCGGGGTGTGGAACGAAGCCTCCTGCGTCCATTTTAGTTTTCCATCTCAACTGCTAGATGCCGGCAAGCAGCTCTTGGGTCGGTACTTGCCTACGGCGCACAGCGATACTGTTGAGTGCAAGAGGAATGCACGACGATGAAAGGTCCTCCTCTACGGTCAGTTCCTTCACAGAGATGAAGGGTTGGAAGAGTTCCAGCCATTGGATACCGTCGCCTAGCTCACCAAACTCTGAATTGATGAAGAGACGGCTCACGTCGGCGAGCAACGCAGAAATTTGGTCGACCACCTGGCCTATCGCATCTTTCTGGACGGAAAGACTCAACGACAACTGATTCGACTGAACCCGACAAAAGTCGATGACGAAGATACTAGCGCATTATCGTAACGACGTCCGATATTTCTACTTAGCTGCCTCATAGCTCGGCAGAGGGCCCGAGGCTCGTTAGGCTGAATTGTGGCGCAGATGAGAGGTGAACGCGGGCTAGTATGAGCGTTAGGATTGCCGGTGTTGAGTACGTTGAGTGACGGGAGTGGTGGCGTGGTGTGATGTTGGGGGTATCTCTTACGACGAGTACATGGGCATAGCGGCCAGGCTTACCACACATCCCACTTTGTGCTACCAGCTGCCTTACAGCTTGCGAGCACAAACCCTAGTAACCTAAGTAGCTGCAGAAATAGACAATACTAATGAACGTCGAGCGTTATCTCCTTGAGTAGTAGCCGGCCCGTTGTGTTTGGGGGAAAGTAAGTTCTATATTGCGTTAGCAAATATGTACTGCAGTTCGCTGATGGCCAGGATCCCCCCAAGACCGGTGTCAGCAGCCAACGACAAAAAGCTGGGCAGTGAGTACGGGGCCCCGTCCTGCGACAGCGGAGAATCTGTGTTGCGGCTTAAGTTCGAACTAAACAGGTTGCTTTTGAGGCTCACGGCCATGGCCACACAGTCAGGTGCTGACCCAAATCGTGCAAGGGGTCTGCCATTTGGATGCAGGTAGTTATTCACAAGTAAGATCACGCACTGTACAATGTAAATTGACAGTAAGCTGATGCTTGAGGTAGACAACCCCAAGTGGAAGGAGGAAAGACGCACTGGCGCCCAGCAACTTGTACGCCTGAGGCAACCGTAGAGGACCGTAACAAACTCGCGCGCTTGAAGAGCAGAAGACTATGTCGGTCAGGTCGATGCAGCGAACGTGGCACTCGTGGAAGCCGTCACACTGGTCGCCGAGGCTCTAGAGGAAAGTGGGGGGAATGGCGTTGTCCTGGTTGCCGGGCGCTGAAAGTACCTCAACAAGCCGCTGGATGTAATATTATCGTTGCGGTGGCTCATCGTGAGACCAACGCTGGTGATATAGAGGCCTGGAAAAGAGCAGCGGTATGGTGAGCGACTTTGAGCAGAGAAAAAAATATCATACGTACTACAGGATGGTGGGGAATTGGAGTGGGAGGCTTGGCAAGGTCGTCGTTTTAGTTCCCAACGCCAGTGATATGGACGCTGACGTGTGCCGGGTCACCGACCTGTGTCACGGTGGGTAGGTCGCACACGCTCTTTGCAAAGTCCACCTGGAAGTCTACTTGTCTGAGCACAAAGCTGAGTAATGTCGCCCGGCGACCAGAGCTGTACATGTGAGAGGCCGGAAGACGGAATCGTTGCGCGTGAATGGTGTGAGAGTTCGAGAAGAGGTGCCGTCCACTCGGTAGCCAACAACATAGCGTGATGACGATGGGTGCACATCATCCGGTGTGATAATTGGATGTACGACGCATGTGGAACGGGCTTTGCTGCATCGCGATGGACGGATTGACACCGTGGAGAAAAAAGTCGAATACCGAGGACGTGAAGTCGCTGGGACGAGGGAAGTGGGAGGGTGGGCACGATTGTGGAATAATCGTCCAAAGAGAAAATTTCTCCGTCGAGAGACGTGTTCAAAAAATTATGAGAGGCTATATGAAAAGTCAACATCCGAGCCGCGACAAGAGGCAACGTTCACGCACTTAATTATGCCCGCTCGGAGACGAGACTACTACCTGGTTATCGTTTTTGGACCCCTTGACTCTTCCCAGGATGGCCCATCTTGTCTGTTCAGGCTAATGGGCGCAGAGTGGCAAGTAGAATCGGCATAATTAGCAGTCTATTGGCAAGGCATCACAGATAATTCAAGGGGCGTTGGGACAAGTGCATAGTACTGAGAAGAAGAACTTTACATACCCGGGCCGGCTGCAAGTGTGGATGTTGATTTGAGTGCGGCCGCAAGCAACGGTACTAGAATAGACCCGTATCCCCAACCCGAGACTGGTGGACCTGCGCTTGAAACGGGGCCGCCAGTTACCCAGGGTGATAAGTAGCTTATGAGTCGGAGGGTGCGTGGAAGCTGTACGTCTGAAAGCGATTGGTGATGGTGACGTGGTTGGTGACGGTGACCAAGAAGCGCGATGGTCGTCACTTTGCCTGCACCATGTCTCAAGCTCAAGATTCACAAGATCATCCTCTGGTGGGTATAGTGTACATTCTCGTGTAGTATATTAGTAACCAATACATCCCTATGTTGCAATTTCGCTCTGCTTCCGGAGAATTGACAATTTGACATACACTCTCCTTACTTGCCAGGGCATCGTACAACGTCTCCGAGTCGGGGATAATTTCTGGGCGTTCAGGTGTCCGAGTCGAGTGGATTGTGCCGTGCTGCCGTTGGTGGCCGTCCGTGCTTTCTCGCAGGATTCCGAGTTCAAATGAGATCACAAGTAGTACGTTGTGATACCCGTACAATAAACTAGGTATTATTATACATGTGGCCCAAAGCAAATAGACCGTACTGTGTATGCACTTCCCAGGCACTTCTATGGGGTATTAGAACTATTGAATTGTAAAACGCGGGTCTCCAACTCGTACAGTTCCTCTTATTCGTCAACGTCAAACCCGGGTCCATCGTCGAACACCCCAAGGCCAAATTCCGAATTGAGTCCTCCATCAACCTCCCATGAATTGTCAGCGAAAGTTACGGCCATTACGGGGGTATCAAAGAGCTGGCGAAGTGGGATAAATTTTCCAGCGTCGACATATGGCTTCGGGTCGCTCCCTAAGTCAAGAAACCTTAGGGCTGGCAAGAATTCGGGGATCATTACTGCGGTGACCTCTCCGAACGCCAGAGCAATATCCTCGATCAGGTACCCCTCCACGCGCAAGATTTGCACAGCGATGAATGGGTCGAAGAGTCCCAGCCAATGAATGGGATCCACATCTTCTAAACGTGGAGGTGGATGTGGACAAGAAATGGAGAGACGGCGAATGTTGGAGAACAAAGTGGAAGATTGGTTGAGTATCAGAACCATGCACGAAAGTTGGCAGTCTATCTCTTCGCATTCACATAGGACACAAATGTCAAGGGGTGCGACCGGCGATTCGCATTCGTTGTCAACGGAGAAAATCGCTTCTTCTTCTTCAAAGAGGATCTGTGCATCCGCGAGTAGGGATAGTTTCCGTTTGAAATTTGTCGAGCGATCAATGAACTGGAAAAATTGGGGGATTTGATATTCAATCTGACACGAGTGCGTTATTCCAAGAAACCCGAGTCGAGGGGTGTCGATTTGGGCCACAAAGTGCTCCAAATACTTGCTATTGCCATCGAAGTCAAACGAGACGAGGGAGGGAAGAACAACACGTCTTTCCGGGAGCGTGGAATCTCCGGTCGGGGCAGAACGGTATGACGAGAATTCGATGGACAGGAATTCGAGCTGGGCCAACGGTGCCAGACCTGCAGCCATCGCATCCGGTGAAATGTAACCGGACGGCGGAATATCGTCAAGTTGGAGATAAACGAGGTTGTTGGTCGACGAAAGAAGAATTGGCAATGCTGGAAATAGAATTCCAGATAAGTGGAAAAACTGTAGACTTGGCGCAGATCCACCCAAGAATCCATCAGGGAGCCTGACGGTCGGCACAAAGGATTCTGCCGCGGAGATGACAAGATGTTCCAGCGCCGGAAATGGCTCGTTCACTGCGATTGCGGCCAGTAATATCGACAGTGGGCGCGTAATGTCAAGATCGATACGATGCACACGATTGGGCTCCGCGAAAGCTGCAACGATGTTTTGTACGTCGTCGGGAGTAGGGAACTTGTCGAGGTTGTGAGAGCTGGTAGTGCCGTAGTCAACGGCGATAGGAAAGGTAGACTGGTAACCCAGATTCTCCCAGACAGGCTTCCCATACGTAAAGAGAAGTTTTAAATCGAGATGGCGTGGAGATGCAAATATGATATATCGCCATCTTAGGCACACCTGGGCAAGTCTGTGCCATTTCCAAGTGGGGCAAATGGGGCGACCAAATTCGTCCAATCGGCACAGGTAAAATATCTTGAGAAAAACATCGTCTGGGAGAATGTCGATCGTCTTCGCCTGTCTGGGACTCTCAGCTGTACCACACAATCAGAACTCATCACGATTGCCAAGTGGGAACCTGAAGACACACCTTCTGCATGGACTTTGCCGTGTTTCGTGAGACGACTTTGAGTAATATGTTCTATCGTCAAGTCTCTATAAGGGCTACGTGGTGTGACACTCGAGGACGAGTTGGTCTTTGGGGAATGTGGGAGATTGCTAATCGAAAATAGTGGCGAGTGCTATCAGTTGGTCCAGCAATGTCGCGAACAAAGACATTGGACGCACCAGGGAGAGCCGGTTGAACGGAGCATTTTTGTGAGACGTGGCAGTGGGACCGTGATGATCACCAATCGGGACTGGCAGCAGGTGCTCTGTCGGTGAGTTTGGGAATATAGCAAAAACGCAAGTCATAGACACACCTGTGCTGGTGAGAGGTCGTTGATGATAAAGATGAAGTGGATAATGCGTTGAGCTCAAGCATGACATACTCGCTCTTATCCTGCCAGTGGTGCGGGCCCTATTGTCCCGTTCAGCCGTGGCGAGTGTCGGCCCTGTGTCCGTGAACCAGGTGGCGTGTCTGAGTCCACAGCTCGAGCCACAACCGGTCAAAAACGGGTCCACATCCCTCTTTGAGACGCGCTGTAAGCGAATTTGTCTATGTGGACCACACTATTGTGTGTGAGTACAACGTGTAAATTTATTTGAGGCCTGGGAGAGTTTGTCCGTTGTCTTTGTAAAGAGGCGGCCCGGGGTTGTTCCACGGGAAGGCGAGAGCGGCGAGCACACAAAAGGAACACAGATCCGGCCCGGCTTGGACCGCTTGCGGCCATTGGGATAAGTGATTATAAATGCCGATAAATAAATAAATTGGGCCCTCCGAAACTAACCCGGGCCTTGATGGAAACGTTACATCGCCACCGTAGCCGGGTGAGCCTCCTGCGTCCCTCCCGGTTTTCCCTCTCAACCGCTAGACGGACCTCTTGGGCCAGTACTCGCCTACGGCGCAGAGCGGGGGACGCAGAAGCGTTCACCGCCTGCGGGTTCCGCGGGTAGTACCGCAGCAACTGCTCTGACGCCGACGCCACGTGCCCGCATCCGGTGGAAGCAGCACCGAACAAAGTGTGAACCGACAGACACGCCGCCCGTCCCTGCGCGGGGGACGGACCGAGACGCGGAGGGCCACGCGATGAGGATGTCCCGCTCATACAGTGAGTCGATGCCGGCTTAGGCGCTGAGGGCACAAGTACCCGCTGTACTGGTGCGATGCTGTAGCGGTGGGTCGCCGCACTGACATGTGGCAAATGACTCATCGTCTGTGATCGTTGTGTCGATATCTGGTCCAGAAATCACCACAGGGTGCAGGAATAGCGACGCCGGGCCGGAACGCGAGCAGACGGTTCTACTCCTTTGGCTTGAGAAGCGGCTGCAGCACCGAGTGCATGGGCGTGGGTACCGCATCGATGCACACGATATCCGAACTTGCTCATACCTACGGTCAGGGCACGGAGGGCCGTGCGACTCCCGCTCACACGGTGTGTCGACTCGGACGTAGTCTTGGACACTGCAAGTCTCAAATAGTGCCTGTTGTACCGGTGTGACTTCGTAGTGTCAGCGTTTGGTTTGGTTTCCAGGGGAAGGGCAGGGTAGGGCTGATGGCGTGGACGAATAGGCAGCCGCGCTTCGCAACATTCGCCGAGACGCTAGTCGCACATGGGAAAAGGTCCTGATCCACTAGGTGTGTGCCCTGGCACGCACCTCACCTTCCCAACTCTGTTTGGCTGGTGCTAATGAGACTTGTAAAGAAATCCTAGGTGACGTGGTCATCTTCGACTGGCAGCACCTCAGCAGGGATCTCCAGCGCGGCGAGCCCCAAGACGTCGCGCCCCGCCCCGACCTCATCTTAGTTTGAACATTTCCTCGATACTCAGAAGGGAAAACTCCCAACGGGCCACCCGAGGTCAACCAGGTCGTGCTCATGCCGCCAAGCGATGGACTCCCTACTGCTCCGGTGCCGGAAGGTGATTCGCGACTGCCAACAGGGATTGACTCTTTCAAGGCTAGCGATGGAGCGAGTCAGGCTTTTGTGGATGCGGAGGATCCAGGTGGGTCTCAGCCCTCACCTCTACTTCTTGGTAGGGGCGAACACGATATCTATGTTCCAGTCACGGTCGCGTAGAGCTGGCACCGGCAGCAACGGTCCCGCGGTACGAGTGAACATGATTGGCAGATTGTTAGTTCGGGTCTGCGCTTACAGTAAAGGCTACCTTTTTTTACGATCTCAGGCTGTATCTTGATCTGTATTCAAGTTCCCCGACGTTGCCAATGCTTCTTTATTCGCCTGACCGCTTTGACACACTTTGTCTTCATGACGTACCCCATTTCAGACGCGATGGTTGCAGTACGGCTTAGGGCTCCGCACCGTCCGTATACGGGTACGACCGTCAACATACGACAAAATACTGCTTCGGACCGCATCAGTTACGAGCGTAAAATGAACAAGGCGTGATACGGTACGGGGCGTATGACACCGTAACCGTAAAACGACCATGTATACGGCAATGCAATAACAATTCTCTATTATATGTCCCTTCAGGCAGATGAAGGCTTCTTTAGCCCGTTTTGCACGTATTGACAATGGGCAAGCAGTAATCTATGCTTAATCATGCGTTGCTGTCAAGCCGGTGGAAGTCTCCATGCAGGGGGCACCGCCCAAACGACCCAGATTTGTCTTGGGGTTCAGAGAGGTGCGGAGCGTCGCAACCGATCTTGCAGGCGTCCGCGAGGCGCGAAACTTCGTACCGATGTCTGCCGGGTTTGGGGACATGTCGCTCTCGGATAGCTAAGGCCGCGTGCTGATGTGGCATGCTAGGCAACGCGAAACGTGGGCGGCACAGATTGACGGTGATCGGTGATGCAAAGGGTCACGCACGCCCCTGCATGGTGCAATACTTTGTATGTTTCTCTGTCTCTATCGGGAGTAAGTCGCACTAGGGTCACTAAGGGCGTGCGCAGATGCAGAACACTGGAGAGTGCAGGGAAGGAGTTTCACTGAGAACTTACCGAGATCTAAAGCCAAGGGACTCTCTTATCCATTGTTGAAAGTTAAAACACAGGGTATATAGAGAGGGAAGATATGTGTGAATGCCCTTGCTAGAGTGGAGACCAGGGCAACTGAGTGAGGTTGAAAACTGCAGACACCAAGTGGCGTGGCGGACAGACTGCCACGCGGCCACGTGTCCTCGCATGGAGTCGCACCTCGCCTTTGTTCGCTAGGCCCTCCATCCTTGTTGTATCACCCACCGCCCTCTCACCATCGTCATTGACCTTTCATACTGGCTCCCTTTGTCCCCGTGTCTTGGCCCCACATGTCATAATGCCTCGTTTCCGTGTTCTGTAGGAGGACCCCAGCTCTTGCCCCAGCTTGTTCTGCATCTCCCTATTTTCGGCCCTATGCCACCATCTCCTGCTTCTAGTTGGTATACCGGCATCATGTTGCCCCTTTTCTTACCGTTTGGTGTTCGCCTTGAGGTCAGCCCACTCAATTGGAATTCTTGTAAGTCAGACAACTCTCATCACCTTCTCAACTCGCTCATCTCTCACTTCCCTCCTCGTCAATTTGTGCTTGCGTTTGCAACATTATGTCCACTCTCTTTGTCTTCGCGCCCTGGCTTGGACTATCTCAGCACCCTGATTCAATCGCATATGAAGTGTTGTCGATGCACCACCACCTGCTGGAGGCAGACTGAACCAAGGAATAAAACCATTGAAGTATTGCTTAGAGTGGAATAAGACATCGTAATGACGGGTCGTAAACCGTTTACAGACGGGCAATTGCGGTTGGTTTTCGTATCGTACCGTACCGTATTCGGCATTCTCCGACCAGTCTTACGATACGTGCGTATGGCACTACGACCAGTCACTACGACCGTCAGACGGTCACGGTGCGGAGCCCTAGTACTACTACGGCTGCGTTGACTATGCCTGGTGAAATTTAGGGTCAACGTTGACACAACGGGTCTCAGACTATAGCTAAATTGGTGTATGTGTAGACTAGCGCGTGTGTTGTCGTCACATGTCACCTCCCACTTCCTACTGTGGATCGATGTCAGTTAGTATAGCGTCATGTGCCAGGATACAGGAAAATAAGCAAACGGTACGGGATATACACCTATTCATCGACATCGAGTGTGTTGAGTCTTTCCTCGAACTTTCTTTTCTCGCCGATAAAGGCTACAGGGCGACCCACTTTCTGGCGAGCGGCGACGAACTTCTTCACAGATTTCGCCGGCTGGTTCTCCAAGTAAAGCAACTCGAGTGCCGGCAACACCTCGGCGGCCCTCTCCCCAGTGACATTTTTGAGAGTAAGAGGAATGCAGTATGAACTTGAAAGATCGCCGATTACACTCAGTGCCTTCACAGAGGTGAATGGGCGGAAGATTTCCAGCCATTGAATATCGTCGCCAGCGCCATTGAAATGGAGAAAAAGACGGGTCACATTGGAGAGCATAACGGAAAGTTGGCTGACCACCTGGCCCATCGCTTTTTCCGGGACGGTAATAGAAAACGACGACCGCCAACAATGTCGATCAAGTTCGATGGCGACGGCATTGGACATGAATATGTCTGTGTGGATAAAGCGGGATAACTTGAATTTTTCTGAACGATCAAAAAACTTGAAAAGTTGGGGGAGTTGAAAACCGGTGTCTTCCAGCTGGCACAGTTCTATTCGTAAGGAGATGAGCTGGGGAGCGTCGATCTGCGCCACAAAATCCTCAAAATACTCGAAAAGACCTTTGAAGTAAAACGTGGTAAGAGCGGGAAGGGTAGTTCGTGTGATGGGAAGCAAGCGCATTCGATCAGGATAGGAAAATGGCATTCTCATTTCGAATTCAAAGGTGAGAAACTTGAGCCTGGGTAGCGCGGCCAGGCCCGCAACCATCGCCTCGGGTGGAATGTGACCGGTTGGAGGTATGTCGCTAAGATCGATCTTGACAAGGTCATGGGCCGACGAAAAAAGAGTTGGCGCAGCTGGGAAAGGAATGCCAGATATAGAGATTGTCTGCAAACGTGGGGCGGATCCACCAAGGAATGAATCAGGAAGAGCTGGCATGGCCCCCCAAATATCCGATTCAATCAGAAGGTGTGTCAATGCCGGAAACGGCTCCTGCATCACAGTAGCCAGCTCTCCCGACAGTGTGTACGGAAAATTGAGCTCAATGACTCGGACACGATCGCGGTGCTCTAGTGCTGCAAAGAAATCATCTCGTTCACCGCTGGTACGCGGGAAGGAAGAACTGGGAAAGGAGATGACAATGGGAAATGCCGGAAGATGACCTATATTCTTCTTGACAGGTGTCCCATGGGTGCAGAGGAGCTCTAGACGGAGATGATGTGACGACGCAAACATGATGTGTCTCCATGTTCGGCACACATGTGCCAGTCTGTGCCATCCCCAAGGGAGATGGCTCCCAGGGGCATTGTCAACTTCACCCATTCGACAAATGGTAAATATTTCTACAAAGACATCGTCAGGGAGAGCGTTGATCGTCTTTGTGGATCTGTTTTAAGATTAGCGGTGATATACCAAACGAATGGAAGGCACCGGGAATAGACACACCTGTATGAACTCATTGATAACCTGAATTCTGGGACGATGAAACTGGTCCTTATAGCCTTGAGTTGTAATACAGGAGAGGGTTCTGTTGTCGGCGCAAGATGGCACTTCAAGCTCAAGCCTCTTGCTCAAGTAACTTAAGATAGATGTGATTACGTCAGATACCGTTTAGGGGCAGGGTAGTTAATTGCCGTCTTATTAAAGGGACGAGGACCGAGCCCTTTTATACAGAAACGACATCCGATATTTTAGGTCTACATGGTTTCCTCCTAGCTTGGAAAGGGCCCAAGGCCCGTTAGGTGAACGCTTCAGTGAACGCAGGCGTCTACGTTGGAATGGCGACGTGACATGTAGGATGTACAGCTTTGGGTTTCTCTTACCCAGATTGGGAGCGATGGAGCTACACAAAACCATTTGCAAATACAAACTTCATTAACTCCAAATATGGCGTTATATCAATGAGCTGTTAGTTCGTCGGGTTTGTGGGGATGTAAGTTCTTCAGTTCATTGGTAGTCAATATGGCTGCAGTATGCTAAAGGGCGCCAGGAGCCCAAGACCTCGGCCAAGGTCAAAAAGAGGAGACATTACTCTGGCAGTAAGTACACGGCCCTAACGATAGCAAATAATCCATCAGCGTCGCAGCATGAGTTCTAGCTAAACACCGTGTTGTTGAGGCTCACCAGGCTATCCGCCAGCTGTGGCCGTTCAGTCAGGTGCTGAGGAAGTCGGGTCGGGATTCGGAAACAGGTAGATATTCAGCAGAGAGATAGCCACCCGTCACGCTCTGCACATCAATAGCCAGCTGTACATGAGGTGGACAACGCCGAGGAGGAAAGTCGGGGGCGGCGCCAAGCAGCTTGTTGGCCAGATGACCTTGAGTAAGGGATCATCGTAAACTTGCGCGCCTGAAGAGCTGGACGGATCACGAAGTATATGAATAGGTTGGTCAAGTCAGGGCGACGAGCGCACCTATGAAAGCCGTCATACCACCAGCTACCGAAGTTCTGGGGGAAGCTGGGATACAGCGTCGTCCTGGTAGTTCGGGCACTAAAGTAGCTCAAGGCGTCGGATGTGGTATTTTCGCTGCATCCCTAGCGTTGTCGTTATTCGGCCAACGCTGGTGGCCCAGAGACCTGGAAATGAGAGGTCGTTTGTGAACGACTTGTTCGTGTGCTTGTGTACTGCTTGCAAGCAGAGAAACATACGTGCAACAAGACGCAAGCAACTTGGGGGTGGGAGGTCACCGGTCATAGCAGAGGCAGTTGTTTCAGTTCTTACATAATGTCAACACTATTGTCGCCGCTCACGAAGAGGACGATGAGAACGCGCGTCCCGAGCCGTGCGGACAGGTTGCACGCGCTCCTCGCAACAATGTCCACAGAGGCTGTCTACTTGTCAACAAGTTGGTGGTCGGGAGAGGAAATCGTCGTGCATGAATGGTGAGAGTTCGAGACGAGGCCATCCGATGTGCCAATTGACGTTGGAAGATGTACAGCGCAGGCCGGACGCGCTTTACTGTGTCGTGATGGATGGATTAACACCCTCGAGAAAAAGGCGAATACCGACGACCAAGACGCACCTTCCCTCTTGAATGGGACAACTTGCTGGGATGAGGGAAATGGATGAGTGAGGACGACGCCGATTAATCGTCCATCCAGAAAATCTCTCCGTCGATCGTGACCGAGAGAAACGCGGCCGGAAATATTTGAGGTGCTTCATGAAATGTCAACATCCGAGCGGTGATAATGGGAAACGTTCACGCACTTGAGCATACCTACAACAGCGCCCGGCGCAGACTATTGCCTGGTTATCATTTTTGATCACCTTCCCACCATTGTCTGACAATGTCTCTTCAAGTGAATGGCGCAGGGCGGCGAGGAGAAAACAATATTCGGACTACATTGGATGATTAGCGTTCCACGCGCGAGGTATGACAGGAAATGGTGATGATAAGCAGCTAACGACTACAGGAGGGATGTTCAAAAGTACGAGTGGGAGCGGGTAAGTGGGAACGAAAAGAGTGGTGAACGCGCGTGACCCAACCGCGATGCTGGCCACTGTCATCATGCCCGGAGTCGACACTGACACTGGCACTGGCACCCTCCCTTTTTTTTATTTCTATCAAGATCTCAACACATCCTCACGTGGGTATAATTTCTTTCCTGTTTTTCTTTTTGGCACCGTTTCTGGAGAGCGACATACACTCTTCTTACCAGGCCTCTTACTTCTCAGGGCGTCGTAAAAGGTTTCATCATATTTCATTCCTGGGCGTTCGGGTTGGCCATCCGTGCTTCTCTTGCAGGATTCAGAGTTCCATTGAGAGATGGAAAATACGTTGTTGGCCTGATACTGTTAAGCATGTAGTCTAAAGCAAATAGACGGTACCATCTATGCACTTCCCAGACGCTCCTACTACGATGGGGTATTAGAACTATTTAAATATGGACGGTACGGTTTCTTTTATTCGCCAAAGTTGGACCCAGGTCCATCGTCGAACACCCTAAAGTCAGATTCCGAGTAGAGTCCTCTATCAGTCTCCCATGGGTTGTCACCGTAAGTTATGGCCGTTATGAGGATACCAAAGATCCGGCGAAATGATATGAATGCTCCAGCGTCGAGATATGGCTTCGGGTCGCTCCCCAAGTCGAGAAACCTCATGGCGGGCAATAAATCGAGGATCATCACTCCCGGAGTGACCTCTCTGAGCGCCAGAGCAATATCCTCGATCAAGTACCCGTCCACGCGCAATATCCGCACAGCGACGAACGGGTAGAAGAGTTCCAGCCATTGAATGGGATCCACTTCTTCTAAATATGGAGATGGATCCGGACAAGAAATGGAGAGATATTAAATGTGGGAGAACAAAGTGCTAGTGGAAGATTGGCTGAGGATCAGAGCCATGTGCGAAACTTGGCAGCCTATCTCTTCACATTCACATAAGACACAAATATCAAGGGGTGGGAAGGGCGATTCCCATTCGTTATTGACGGAGAAGGACGCTTCTTCTTCTTCAAAGAGGATCTGCGCATGCGTAAGTAGGGGTAGTTTTCGTTTGAAATTTGTCGAGCGATCGATGAACTGGAAAAGTTGGGGAATTCGAAATCCAATCTCACACGAGTGCTTTATTCTGATAGACTCAAGTCGAGGAGTGTCGATTTGGGCCACCAAGTGCTCCAAATACTCGCCATTGCCAGTGAAATTAAACGAGATGAGGGCGGGAAGAACAACACGTGTTTCAGGAGACGCGGCATCTCCGGTCGGGGCAGAATGGTATGACGAGAATTCAATGAAAAAGAATTCGAGTCGAGTCAACGCTGCCAGGCCTGCAGCCATCGCCTCCGGTGAGACGTAGCCAGTTAGGGGAATATCGTCAAGGTAGAGGGAAACGAGGTTATTGGTCGACGAAAGAAGCCTTGGTATTTAAGTTGGTAATGCTGGAAATGGAATTCCGGATAAGTGGAGAAACTGTAGATTTGGCGCGCATCCACCCAAGAATCCATCGGGAAGCTTGAGGGCATGTTGACAGTGATTACAAGTACTTCCCCGTGGTCTTTGCGGAGAGCACGTGCGACCTGTTTGCACAGATTGGCACGTGGAGCTTCACACGGCGGGCAGGAGCGGGTAAGCGGAGTCTGCTTATAGTCAACTAAGGGATCGATTAATGTCCAATATATTGGCCACTAAGTTGACTTGATTGCTATCGTACATTATATTGAGACAATAGAATAATTTGTAGACCTCTCCTTATGTGTCAGACAATTATAAATAAAAACACTCAAACAATTAGATCTTAGTCGCTTGCTTAACAGAGCTCTGATTATTTCCGAATGTATCTAAACTTAATTGTTATATCAGCCGACGCGAATAATCGGGTGCATTATATAGACATACCTCGCTCGACGCTCTATTATTTTGGTCTTAATGAGCTTTAATTAGTTCAACACAACGGAGTTTGCAAAGTTATCCACTTATATTAAATAAAATGAGATGTAAATAGCGTCTACAAATCCAGCTGCAAATTTAGAATAAGAATGGTCAACTTATACACTCGCGATAAATCGGCCGATAGTGATCTATCGGCCCGATAATGGAGATAAGGATATATCTATATCCCGGTTATATCCCAGTTACATCTCATTGCCAAGTCCTATGCTCCGTCGCTCCCACCTCCCACTCATTCATCTAAGCCCCCAGAAGGGAATGGCACGACCTTGAGCACGACTTCCCGTCCAGCGTTGATGTTGGCACGCGCGTCGCCACAGCATCGGGATATAGATATATCCCGGTTATATCACAGTTATCCCATAGTATTGCCAAGTCCTACGCTCCGCCGCCCCCACCTCCCACTCGTTCGTCTAAGTCCCTCCCTACCCCCAGAAGGGTATGGCTTCCCGTTGAGGTTGGCACGTGCGTCGCCATGTAAGTCGTGTCTTCGTGGGTTGGGTGCACATCCGAATCCTACATCTTAAAGTGGATTCGTTGGCGGGCAAGATAGATGTTGAAAGTGTGGTGGGGTGGGGTGTGCGGGTTTGAGGGTTACAGAGTGGGCGTGCGTGCGGTGTCTCCGTCGTACCCAGGGAAGACTTAACTCAAGTAGTCTATTATAACAGTCCGCAGTTGGAGATTGATATCAATATATTATGACGGTAATAGATGAGAAGAAAAAAAAATGCGCAGGAGGCGTAAGCGCAATGCCCTCTCCAGAGCTCGTCTTCGAACCATCTGGGTGTAGGCAAAACCACGGTAGCGGTTCAAGGGCCCCCCGGGCGCTCGTTCTCCCGCACACGTCAACGCCGGCACTCGTTCTCCTCACGCGTCGACGCCTGTCTTACACCCCCGCCCTTCCAACACTAGTCTCCAAATGGTGAGTGACTCATACCCTTTCCAACAGGCGACTTGCTTACCAGGCCAAGATCTTGATACAAATCGCTTGTTCGCTCTTTCGGCTCGCCTGGGACTGGGTTAGAAGGAGGGTCATTGGACCTTTGGAAAACCTGGTGAGTCGCCTCCCTTGCGCCATTAACCGTTGCTTACCTTCCTTAGATGAGAAGGATGGGATGGCGGGTAGAAGCGACTCTCACCGTGCGCCTCAATATCACGACTTGTTCAGGCGACGTTTTCAACCAATCGCTGCTGCTGCGACTCGCGCTACCTCACAATGTAGTGGCGGCCCCTGGAGAGGGCGCTGAGCAGGTCTGAGTGGCAGAGGGGGAATGTACATAGCACTAAAGCAACCTGAAATCGATTGCGTATCTTCGACGGGAACTCACGGTGCGTTGTGAACATCGTCTGAACGTTGGATGTCGGTACTTTCGCGACATTTACACCAACCTCGTCTTGTGCACTGGGGCGAGCGGGCGAAGCAATCGAACGAAACCTCCGAGCCATTGAAGTTGCACTCCACGCTCACCGCGAGCAATCCCGAGCATTAGCTGTCTGCGCTTTCGTGGCGGCTACGCCGACGGCACCTTGCGCACTCAGGTGAGTGGCGAAGCCAACCGAGGGAAACCCCCGACCAATTCAAATACGGCGTTACGATTCCAACCTCACTGAGCAAACCAGGAGAGCAATAGTATGGTATTGCTTTTGACGTCTTTGTCACGGACACAGAGGTGCACTGAGAGTCGGCCGAGTCAGGCGCCATGTTATATCTGGGCCAGCGGCGACATACGCACACATCGAACAGCTATAACACGACTATCGTTTGCAGGTGCTCGTATGTCGAACATGACCACATCAGGATTCGACAAAAAGGAAAATCGACTGGGAGAAGCCTATATCGCAGCGCTTACCATCAAACTGGTGCGCAGCTGGGACTCTAGACGGTCAATTGGCTACTTGAGTCTACAGTGAGAATAACGCTACTGAAGATCCAGGAGCACACACACCTCTAGCTTTGCCCTTGGCGGCAGTTTCCAGTTCATTATCCTTATGCTGTTGCTCTTTCCTAGCTTTTTGTGAGCTATTTTTCAAGTAGATACGTAGATAGTCATGTACGACCCAGTTTCCTTCGTACTCGAGGAGGATAGGATATTCTTTAGAGGCCTATGTACTGCGATTGATTGCACGTCCACATGGCCAGAGAAAAATTAATATCGCACCGTTTCGCAGACAAGAGCAAGTCTATTAGGTTGTTCTGCTTGAGCAGAATAGGGCAGGGACGTTTCCAAATATTCGTCAGCCAAGCAACGTACTCTTTCCTAAGAACAATGTGAGCGTGATAACTGTGTTACGAACAAGTAGATTATACCCTGATTTTGTAGTAAAGGCCATCTTCCCACCCGTGCTCTTGTTCGAGGACGTCTCTCAATGTGTACCCCCCACGGTTGACACGGCCGACTACCCCCGAAGGCTTTGGTATGAGCGCACATCGGTGTAAGTGGCGACGGAGGTGGAGATCCTAACGTCCCATCTGCGGGGCCATTATCCAACTTGGCGAACACAAGCTTCATGGCATGAGGGAGCGGAGAAACCAGCTCCGAGCTGAAACGACATTGCAAAGAACCAGGAGGGTAGTGAGGGAGGAAGCGGCAAGGGGAACGTGCGCAAGGCATTATGTGAGTGAGTCCATAGGTCGTGGCATTTAAAGTCTCTGGAATAGGCGCTGAGTGGGCGGTTGTTGGGTGTGAGGGATATCAATAAATCACCAAGAACAAGGAGAAAGAGTAGCGAAGCACGGTACCGTTCGGGGGGAGGGGGGGACAATAGCATTGGGCGGAACTCCGATCGCGATGGTATTGTATCTGTCAAGTGATTGTCCGCAAAACAACAAAAACAAGGCCAGGACAAACCAATAAGAGTTCTGCAATGGCGCATGTTAAGGGACGTCGAAAAAAATATAAAGACGCTGTGATAATGCCCGGGGCAGTTAAAACCTATGTGCAAGCGGATAAGATGGCCAGCTTTGTAGTCCATCAATGGGTGATCCCTAGCTACGAATCCTTTGTTGACGAAGACAACAGAAAAAATAAGTCTATTGGCGCTATGACGACATTGGATGGAGAGAAAAACCTAACGTGCGAGCAATGGAGATAAACTGAAAGGACCACCGTCATGCCTTCTTGCTATTGCACGTACTTCAACTGTAACGGCCAACTTGTTGACGATAAGACTAGAAAGCGTCATGAGAGGTTTGACAAATCACAAGCGTATCACAGGGGCACCGAGGTATGTCGTTACTTTGACTTCACCCGCTATCGCTGGTGAATCTTGTTCCAGCACAACGGGAACAGCGTTCAAGACCGTCCAGAACCTGAACTTCAAGGCGCGATTCCTATATTATCCACTCAGATCAACACGTCAGGGGACACGTGCCAAGTAGAATCACGCGAGGGGCATACCAGGAACTATCAAACTAGTGTCTCCACGTTGCAGTCCCTAGTCGAGCTGGAGCAAAGAGTCACGGCACAGATAAGAGCCACGAAGGCACTGATGAGTCGACCTATAACATCACCGCCGACTAAATCTCTGGTTGACGAGATTAAGACACACCACATGGAAATGGAAGCCACATTGGCTAACCTCACAGTTCTCTGGTGCAGTGACGGTTCAAAAGCGATGCGCACGAAAAAAAATGACGCTGCAATTACGGGAGGGCATCGAGGACGTGAAACGGTTGAGGCGTGGACTCACCACACCAGCTAGTCCCAACATGTGTAAACTAGTAATTGATGTCGAAAAACCGGGTGAGGATCTCGACCATGAAGATGCGATACATCATACTGACGTTAAAAGCAGACAAGGACTTTATCCGCTCCTTGGAAGGTTGCAACTCCCTTTTACAACGAAGTTTATTTCAAGTGCTTGTCCAGGACAGTCTGGACCACTCAACTCGGCACTCAAGCAACTTCAGGCTGAAGTCGTTGAAGGACGATTTCGCAAAAGCTATGGGCAACTTGTCACTTGCTGATGAAGAATTCCTTCGGATCTTTCCAACCGACATCAGAGTTGCTCGGAAAATGCTTGGAGCCCCGAAAACCGTCACTTACGCATGCTGTCCGGCATGTAGCTCTTTATATCTTCCTCAAGATGAAGATGGAATCCCCACGTATCCGTATGAATGCACCAGCGGGCCATGTCAAGTTCAGGGTGGTTGTGACCTGCTCAAATTAGGATCAACACCACACGGGAAGAGCATCGGCGTACCCAAACACCCATTCGTGATGCAAGACTTCCATGACTTCGTGGGACGCCTACTCTCCAGACCGGGAGTGGAGGCCGCTATTCAACGGTCGGGAGAATGGGTTCGCGAGGACAGTATCGAGGATATACTCACCGCGGACTGGTGTCAGGGAAATCAAAGGTCCGGACGGCGTGCCTTTCCTCTCTGGTGGACAGCACAAAGAACTTCGGCTTCTGTGGTGCCTCTCTGTAGATTTCTTCAACCCGTATCACAACAAGATCGCTGGAAAAGTTGCCTCAGTGGGGTCTATCGTCATGTCTTGCCTCCTATTGCCGCCAGATATGCGGCACAAAATCGAGAACCTGTGCCTCGTCGGCGTCATTCCTGGGCCCCGTGAGCCTTCAGGAGTGGAAATTGACCACTTCTTACGCCCTCTAGTCGAGGTCATGAAGGAATCCTGGACACACGGAGCAATCTATAAGACGCACGAACACCCTCACGGTCGACTTGTACGATCGGCAATCGCTCTCTCAGTAAACGACTTTCCGATGGCACGGAAAATTATGGGCACCGCAAATTACATCGATAAAAATGCTGCAAAAAATGATTTCGACGCCTGGAAAGTACGCACATTCCAAAGGGTCCAAGAAGATGCCCAGAAATGGCGGAGCGCAACGTCAGGGAAGGAGCGCAAGCGACTATACAGCAAAACGGGCGTACGTCACTCAGTCCTGATGGAACTAGAATACTGGGACCCGACGACCATGGTGCCAGTTGACGGCATGCACAACTTGTTCCTCGGCTTACTGCAGTACCATGCTCGAACGGTGCTCAGAATGGACTCGGCAGGGTCTCGGAATGAAAAGGCCACAGAAACGCTCAGGCAAGTGGAAAATGCAAAAGCGATGCTATCAGACGCAAGCCCAGAATCGCTTGATCTGAGAACACTGACGGTTGATGTGCTGAGGATCCTCTGCGAAGAAAGGGGGATCAGCGTCGGGCAACCCAAAAGGCCGAAAAAGGGGGATCTAATAGAGTTGTTGAAGGTACGCAAATACTCTCACCTTGCCAGATGAACTCGCTTGGACGAGTAATTAGGTGTCCCTTTCAAGAGAGAAGACGTCTTCTGCCTCGGACATCATCGGTGAGGGAATCATACAGGAAATTGTCCAAGAAGGGTCGGCTTTCAAGACACTGCTAGCGATGGGCATTTCTCAAGACGATTTGAAGGTAATTCGGGACGACATAGCGGCTACTGTTCGCCCTCGATGGCACGCCGCCCCTCCAGCCGATTTAGGCCAAGTGTCCCATGGTAAACTGAAGGCTGATGAGTGGAGATCGTGCTTCGAGTTTGATATACCAGTGTCTCTGCTTCGCATCGAGACACAGCGATTGCGTCAGGGAGACGGACGGATGAGCACAGAGCAAAGCTGGTGCACAGTACCTTCCTGCTCGCCACTGCGATTCGTTGGGCGACCTCCCACCGTACGTCGACAATGCACATCGAAAAGTACACAAATACTATGAAGAATTACCTCAAAACGTTGAAGGACCTCCATCCAAACAAGCGTTTCCGCCCCAACCACGTCAACGCCCTGCTCATCGGCAATTATCTTCGTCTATATGGCCCTGTTCGGGGCTGGTGGATGTTCCCATTCGAAAGGGTCATAGGCGACCTGCAGCGCTCGAGCACGAACAATAAACTGGGTGAGCGATGTCCCTTTCCTGTTGTTGTCGTAACCCTTACGGAAACAAAGGACAAATGGAGAAGACAATGTTTGCAGCGTTCTGCGCCAAGTCAACCATGCACGCGGTCATTCAGCGTTTGAGTAGTCTAGATGGGTGGAAGGATAGCGTCGCGATTACGGAACGATCATTCAACACCGGACAAAGGGGTAGGTACATACCTGAGACGCGCCCAGTATCTGAGACGAAGACTCCACAGATAAACCCTCTTCAAAACCAAAAAAAGCCATAGCAAAATCAAGGCCACTAGATGAGGCCATTCGAGACGCGATGAAGAAGAGTGAGAAGGACCTGCAACGCGAGTTAGGGTTTTTTCACTGTCCAGAGCAAGCAGACTTTCAGGACAGGGTGACAATCAACGAACATGAATTCGCCACTCACCGAACGTCGGAAAGTCATGGCGTCATTTTCTTTCACGAAGTAGGCGATGTCTCTGCCTTGGTACCGGGAGTAATCCGCGCGATCTTCCTGGTGAGACAGGACAGTACATCACATATATTGCTAGCGGTTCACCGCTATCTCGCGCCTACGATATCTCTACCAAATCCCTTCACACGTTACCCGGAATTTGGTGCAAGTTTATGGTCATCAGAGACGCAGAAGGAAGTGACGATCATGCCGGGAAGTCGGAAAATTTACCATGCCATCTACCGAGACTGGGACTATAAAATCATGGTAATGAAGCCGTTGAACAGAGTCAGTAATATTACCTGAATGGAAGATGAGCTCGCTGACCTTCGCTCATTTCCCAGGATTTTTAATAGTCCCTAGTTAAAGGCTGAGACTTACACGGCCGTGTATGGGTAATCTACGTGTAAGCAATTTTGAAAAAACATGTACAAGATCTCATGCAAGAGGAAAGCGTTCTCGGAGTTTACCGAGTAGCCAATAAACCCACCCACTACACGGCCGTTCGTCGCCAATCACGTGCCGATAGATTGCGATAGGGCGATAACCCATGGCTCTGGTCTGGTCTTCCACTCACTCATGTATTTAAGTCTTGTTGGAATGTATCGTCACCTTTCCTGTTCTCAAAATATCATATCGTCAGGCTGCGGATCGACTTCTCACTATATTTATCAAATTATCACTGACCCTATTCGCGTGCCCTACCCAAGGCCCTACCTCCCGTACCACTGCTGGCCTTCATGACGCCATGCGAGCAAACTTTCACTGATTATGACTGCGTATAATGTATAGGTGCTTAGGGTCTACGTTGATACCCTAAACTGTCTCTGATCGCTAGGGAACGCAAACTATGGGCTGCATTGAACCCTTTGAGACCTAAAATGCGAGAGACGTCTCTTGTCTGAGTTGTAAGTACATGGAACGTATAGTAAGGAATGTATCTAGCGAGGATTTAGAGACTAGGGAGACATTAGGTGTTTGACTGCCGAGATGAACTTTGTCGTCAGTATGTCTACCAAGTCAACTTGGTATACCGACGCCTCGCCATTTATTAAATTCGTTGACAATAAAACGCAAAATGCCAAAGACAACAGCACCAGATGACTTCCCAATCAGACAAAAGGTCGGACTATGAAAACAATAAAAAGAGCATATGCAAGTCGGTAAGCCCGGACAAAGGGCGGACTTAACTGAGGTATTAGGAAAATAGTGGGTTGCCAACGAGGGTATGTCAATATTAGCGCTCATAGCGACACGGTGCTGAGTGAATTAAGCGAGGAAGGCATAATTACAGGGATCCCTGTACTCATGAGCGAGGTGAAAGGGTAGAGGGAATCGAGACAGAAAGAACGTAGGAACATCCTGAGGCGATACGGAACGCAGGAAAAAATGAGACGGAACAGGAATGGTAAGTTACGGGTGGTGAAGCGAACAGACAAAGAGAAGAGGCCGATGCCGACGGCGAAGGCACGCGCACTAAAATAAAAGGGTCAGGGAGTATAAAGCGAGACCAATGCGGTGGCATAACCGGGTGATCGACGAATGGAGCGAGATGAAAAGATGGAAGGGAGGTGTCAAGATGGGCGTATGTTGCAACGGACGAGGCAACACGACTTTCGAACGACTGAAATTTCCGTAGCGCCGCGTGTGCTGAAATATACAAGGCACGGTGTAAGCGGCAAAGTTGCAGGATTGGAAAAGTCCAGCTGCCCTTCGCCTCAGCTTTCCTGGATAGAGACATGAGTAATGAACGACAAAGTGGGCAATAGCCTTGAACAGACCCGCACACCTTCCGGTACACCTGGGTACACCCGAATTACAGCACGAATCCGTTGGAACTTTGTTCTGTGAACGAGCCGAATGCCTGATCCGCGTCTGAGGGCCGTCCCTGAAAGAGCAAGGCTCAGTAACCGCCACCGCTACTCACTGTCGGAGACACCGCCTCCTCCTAGGACGTTGAGATGACGTCCTTGAGAAAGGAAAGCAGACATTGGTTGGGCTACAACATTTCAATCCCTACGGAATGTTCATTAATCACTGTACATACTCGCAGAAATTTTGTACGCACGCGCACTCACTACTGTAAAGGAAGGTATGCTTATGCAATCGACGGAGAAGCACCTGCCTGCTACACGGCCGATAGAGATCGGAGAACCGGATCACCTCGTCGGGCCATCGGTCAATAAGTTAACTACAGTATGGAAATGAGTCTCCAGACGCTATTACGGGTAATTGACTTTACGTATGCAAATCATATTTTCAGTACATTCGCAACGTCCTCGACCATAAATGATGTTCTTTCTCCAGAAGACTCAAGCTCGATGATGCAGCACTCATGTTCCAGCTTGAGCAGTTTCCCCACTTGTCCGGTGCAACGGCGTCCGATAATGACAACCTTATTCCCTTCAGATGGTGTCCAAGGTACGAGGTTTGATGGGTCTATGGAAATTTGTATCGGTTTTCTCCTCTGGACCACAGACACGACGACTTCGTTCGGTTTTGGTAGAATCTTCTGGTTTACCAGAGGTACCGTCTTTGCTGTGCGTCCATTCAAACCAATGTGTGGAGACAGCGCTGGAATTCCCTGGACATGGAATGGAATACATTCCTCCCTTAGCACTCCCTGGATTTCTTCTGCAAAGAGCCAGTGTGTCCGGACTTACTCGGGGATAAGCACACAAAAACACTCGAGTGGTGACTAATGACTCACCCAGTCCTTGAGGCCAGGACCGAGAGTATGCTGTGTTCTCTTCGGGTTCTTCTGATTCTGGTGTGATGGCACGGGGCACATCTTCTGGAGGGGGTGTACGATTCAGACGACTCGGTGATGCTACTGGCATCGAAATAGGTCTGTCAGAAAGGTTTGTGAGATGCAAGGAGCATTCGCGAGCAACACATTACGCACTCCACTTGAAATTCACCATACTGAAAGTGTTGCTTTGCGAGACCGTGCGACGCCACCTTCGCGTCCAACTCAATATCAACACCATTTGGATCTTCAGCCTTGACGAGACCGTGATACCCCTTGAGGGAGCCTTTCGTGATCATTACTCGCTCCCCTCCCAAATGCGACGGTGCTCGGACCTATGCAGAGCAGCGGCTTGGACCCCTGATACCGTTATGTCGTCTACGTTGATATTGATCTGAACCTGTCATGAGTTCGTCGTTGGCGACATGAACCTAGACTTACATGTTCCCCGCTTACTTCGTCAATGACTTGGGCGATGCTGCCGTCTGGTACTTGTAATATGCGACCCCGGTGCGTCGCACCGCCTTTCCCAGGGAATTCGACATAGAGACCCTGAGTGAAACGGAAAAAGCGAAGGGGAGAACTAAAGAACTGGATGCTGAGTGTCGGCGTATCGACCTACGTAGTCCAGAAATCAATCAGGGGAAATGGAAGAGGATAGGAGAAGGTGGGCGCACCTCTGCGTTGGCTTCCCTGTCCAGAAAGGTTACTTTCTGTTCGACGTGGTCAATGGCGACCACCATACCAAAGGAGTTTGACCAGCGGTTCTTGACGTTATCACCTGGGAGAAAATAGGGAATTAGGTCGCGCAAAGCGACGCGAATGATCAGTCCGGAGTGTTGCTCAGGACTTTGAGTAACCACGTCCGCAACATTATCTTGGATTCTTTTGGTGCGGCCGATAATGCCAGCGTATTCTCCGGACACCACCAGCATCCTATCGCCGACTTGAGTCGAATCCTGCACGAAACGCTTGAGACATGGGTAGAAGGGCGGATGAGATCGGACCATCGCCGACTGCACGAACGGCGTAATGTTTTGAGGAGAATATCCCAAGACACGAAGATAGGACGATGGAATGTGCTCCATCACGAGCCCGTCCTCGTACACGCTCCCTCTAAAGGCGAACTTGTCGGGACCAAGAACTTTTACTTTCCTCTGGCCATATTGCTGTGCGAGCTCTGCAATGGTCCATACCTGTGGGGCTGGCCGACCACCTCTCTTCCGCTTGCCTCCCGATTGAGGGATTCGGGGCACGAATATCACAACGACATCCCCCTGGATTGAGATATCTGATTCGTAGAGATACCCAACATCGTCGCGATATCGACCGGCTATACAGCGCACCCATTGTCCAACCTCCATCCCAGCGGACCGATTGTGCCGGTGGGAGAGTATTCCAACGTATTCTGTTGGCGCAATGAACTGTGGTTGCTTGTCGCGGATAATAACCAAGCCTTTCACCACATGACGAACTTCTCTGACGTCAAACGCCTCAATAAACACATATCCCGGTATAGAGGACAGAGCAAAGGCTGACGCAATGGCTGGCGGGTGGATTTCACTCGGCGCAGACATCGACGGCAAATCTGGAATACGACATCGGTTTCTCGACCAAGCTGTCCATCAGGCGTCAGTATCTGTTTACAGATAATGCAAAATACCAACCTTCACCCGGACGGACCATATACTAGGATCGGTCGAGCGCGGCACTCGAAATGGCAGGGGAATGTCTTCAAATGTTGTGATGAGGACCGCGTATTGTTCCTAGCTGTTGCCACAATTCTCGTTGCCTCATCTTGGAGGTCCTTTATAGAAGTTTCTATGTCGGAAAGGCCAGCACGTGAGACGACATCTGCCTCATCGTTCGACATCTCCTCGTCATCGAAGAGCCCACCTATAAAATATACGTAGATTATCATGAATGAACGACGTGTGTGACTTACTGAGAATCTCTCCCTCGTCCGTTTCCTCTTCATCCTCGGCTGCGACGATTGCTTCAACACATCGAGGAACTGGTGTATCTGTAGCTAACGGTAGTGATTGGCCCGGGTAACCCTCGGGTTGAAAAGGGCTACCCGTACCCGTACCCGAGAAAACCCGTACCCGTCCTCGCGGGTACGGGTTTTGACGGGTTCGGTACGGGTTCTTGGGTTGATGGGTTTGTCAAGGGTTTTGTATTACTGCACTACGGGTACGGGTACACAAGTAAAATACTGTATAACTAGTAACCAATGCCATCTACATCACCCTCCCGGCCACCGCCTTCGTCACTACCGCTATCACCCACGCCGCCGCCGTCTTGATCGTCGCCATCGTCGCCGCCGCCGTGGTCGTCTTCAGTCGCCTCCGCCATCTTGATTGACTTCGCATCGTCGCCGCCGCCGCCGTGGCTCTTGATCGTCTCGCGTCGCTATCGCCGACTTGATTGACTTCGCCGTCATCGCCGCCGCCGTGATCGTCTTCACGTCGTCGTCGTGCCGCCGTGGTCGTCTTGATTGTCTTCGTCGTCGTTGCCGCCGTGGTTCTTGATCGTCTTCGCGGCACCGCCGCAGTCTTGATCGTCTTTGCGTTGTTGCCACGCCGTGGTCGTCTTCGTCGACGACGAGTGTCAGCGCGTAAACTTGAATGGACCGGTACTTAGCTTTTTGGTTTTGTGGGGTGGTCGCAATCCTTGCGCGACAGCGCCGCAGTGACGGCGAGCCGGATGCTCGGGCGCGCCTCAACGAACTCCTGCCCGCGCAGCCGCCGTGTGCGCGTGATCCAAACACCCTGCGCGAGCGCCTCGTCCACGATATCCTGCAGCAGACGCCCCTCGCCTGCAGTATCGAACGACGGTGCATCGCGCGGCGCAGGGGTCGCAGGGTTCGGGGGCTTCGCAGACGCGTAAGTGGATGCAGAAAGCGTCGCCGCAGACCTTACTTTGAGATGTACTACCGATGTCTGACTGTGGCATCAAGAGACTGGCGGAGAGGGCCGAGAGGTTGAAGGGTTAACTGAGGGCAGGTTTGGCAAGTATGTCATGTCTTCGATAGCGACGATCACACATGTTGTCGCCTTGTTTTCTGTGGGAGAAGATGGTTCAAATCAGTCAAGGACGGCGAAGAAACCGCAACTCTCGGCCGCAGGACGCGATCGGCAGGATTCGCCCACTTCAGATTTTTGTCCAAATGGCCGCAAATGGACCGGGAAGGAGAGGGCCAGGATATGAGTTCTCATAGAACTCATGAGAAGGAATGGCTTCCGTGGAAGCGTTGTAGTCACCCCCTGTATGGGCGACTGAGCAGCCTCTCTGAATGATCGCCCAAGTTAAGTTTTGAATGGAAGAACAGAAAAGACAAAGGCGACTTACTTTTTCTCGCCGGCATCGAACACCGTGACATTGGGTAGTCTGCCGGGTTCCCGAGGAGGGTTTGTGTGACGCGAAACTCCGGAAAGTATTCGCACTACGTCGTGAATTGTTTCACCGGAGGCTGGAATGTGATTCTCACGGGGATAACGTGGTTTCGTTGAAGGGGTGGCGTAGAAGAGACCCATCACGGAGGTGGAGGAAACAGTCTGCGACGAAGAGTCGCGAGGGAGGGCTCTGGCCCCAATGCGTGAGAAAGAGATCTAATGTCGGACAAGTAAAAGAAACTTAAGCACGGGTTTGCGAGGCGAATTGAATTACGCCGCAGACAGGAAACCATAGCAGTAAAACAGAGGATGCGTTCTCTGAAATGGACGTCAATAGAACGAAGTATGAAGGCGATTTGAGCAGCCACCTACGGGATCGAAAACGAAGACGATGTGGAGGTGCGTCAGCGGTCTTGTGCACCGTGATGGGGTGGTAATGATGTGGACTTGTTGTGGGGAAGGGGTGGAGGCGGGTAGAAGGCGGGATGGTTTGAGGAGGTGAAAGGCGTGTGAAGCGTGAGGCGAGGAGGAGGTGATGTGGCGGTGATGGCGAGGATGTGGCGATGGAACCCGAGGCAAGCTTCAAGTTGTAACCTCTCGCGGCGTGGAAATTGATTGATTGATTCAACCAAAGCAAAAAAAATGCCTTGAAAAAAGCACATAACCCGTGTAACCCGTGGTTCGGGTACGGGTTTGCCTCGGGTTGAGAAGGCTTACCCGTACCCGTACCCGGCACTACCCGACCCGTGACCCGTGCGGGTTACCAGAACCCGTGACAATCACTAGCTAACGGGTGAATAATATAGTCCCGAGACTTGTATTTTCGAGTCGACAGACTTCGGACTCACAGAGTATTCAGTCATTTTTCAGCGTGCAGCGAAGGTGATATAGCTGAACAACAATTCAACATTGGATGAGCTGAGCCGAGCGCTCCGGTTTGAACCACCGCTTATTCTTCCTTTTTAGGTCTCCGACGGCTTAGCGACTTGCCCAAGTCGGTTTGCTGCGCATCATTATTAACATTCCAATATGTTATCGCGTCCATCCAAAAGTTGGAACTACAAGTCACTACCATTGGCTGGCTCAGCTTCGGACATTATATACGTATGATGTACTCAAATAACCACGCATCTGGAACAGAGGTATTAGACGAGATCGCGTTGGATGGGAGGGGGATTCGCACCTTCAAGGCACCTGAGCCGGCATCAAGACGCGTCGGGCCTCTATTCTCCTCACCCATCCTTTAAAGTTGCTGTCCTGCTTGTCAGCAGGAACATGCAATCGTGCAGTTTTGGAGCCAGTCCGGTGCTCACTAAGAGCCGTGAGGTCGCTTCGCACGCCATTGAACGCGTAAATACCTAAGGATAGCGAGCCTATTGCCTCTCTCCAGAGATTACTGATGCGGCGCAAATCGACACTTCGACCTTCTAATATGCGTAACGCACGCTGTGTCCACCGAAAACGGTCAACAACTTGGAGTTTATTTCCTCCTTCTTCTGCCTTACAGCCGCGCCTTCAGCAGCCAGCAGACCCGATATCTCCAGGGCGATGGATTCCAGGAAGCGGAGGTCATGATATACAGAATCGCCATGCATGACAAGGCGACGCGCGTGGGCGGTTGTGGTATCCTCAACGAGAGCGAGTGCTTCCAAAGTGGCCTGTTTGGAACGGTGGGCCCAATTAAACGCCACAAGCCTCGATAACAAGCCCGGATGCAAATCGGCTTGCAATTTGGCGAAAATGGCATCGTGTTCCAGCAACATCCTGAAACACTGTCAAGGGGCGTTTTGTTCGAACTGTGTTGACTTACTCGTCGATCACAGTCTTGACAAGGGCAACGTGAGATCCAGAGGAAAGTTCTGACGCCCAGGCACGTTGAAGAAAGTCCTTGAGCTTGTCTGACAATTCATGACGTTGAGTGAGGTCACTTGCACGTACGAGCGCCAGCACAACGGAGGTGGCGTTGGTTGTCTTGCGGATCGCAAAGTCCACTGCAGGGCCATGTATGTCCTCATTGATGAGAAATGGATGCCATGACAGTGATTTATCCACACTAGGGTTGAGCGGAGATAGTCCATTGCTACTCCCCGCGCAGAATACGTTCTTGAAGGGTACGGGAAGGGCACAGACAGCTAACGTGATTGAGTGTGTGTTTCGAGCGACGGTGTGAACCTGCGACGCCAGGTGCGACGTAACCCCTGAGACACCAGATAGAATGAACTGTACTAAAATGGTGAATATGAATACATAATGGAGGAGGCGAGCGACGGCCCTCCCAACTCCCCTCGGAGCAGCCAAGGGAAACCGACAAAGACGGTAGATGATGTCGAGGATCTCTCGTGATAGGGAGAGATATGTGCAAATCGGGATATGATGGGCAAGAGTGGGAGTGTCGTGGCTTTGTGGAGATTGATTGCCGTGCCGTCTGGTATTCTAAGAGTGTGCGAGACGAAGAGTGCGAACGCATGCCTCGTTGGTCCGACATTTGGAGATGAGACCGATTTTTGGTATACGAAGACGTAATGACTCAGCTTCTTCAACTCTTATAGTCGAATGGTGACCACTAACCTCATCTCAAAGACTGCGAACGCTGGGGGCAAGGATAGCTGGATCATACAATTGGCCGGCGCGGTATACTGTATGAGATCCACCGAGCAAGGTCGACGGCTTGGGTGGTTATTTGTTCCTCGCGTGCGATGGTCTCGTCGCTAATATCTGCCGCCCGCGTGATAATAGGCAAGAATGGAAGCACGTATGAGATCGCCCAGAGTAATGTCACCTAAGTAACGAGATGTCTGCAAACGACGGCGGTGGGGTACCCGTAGGTAGTAATATCTGCGCGCGCAGATAATAAGTCAGGCAATTAAAGAATGGTGATTGTGGACACCACTGATATCGAATCCGTCTCTCACCGATCGCTCCATCCAGTTAGGCTGAGCTAGCATTCTCGATCATCAGCCGCTGACCACGGCTGAGCGACGAATACAGAGAAAAAAACAGGCGCACAAGCCCTAGCTTTGTTGCGTCTACCAAGACATTCTTTATGTTTGTTCGCCGCCGCTCTTAAACCTGACAGTGCCTGCTGCGATACAACACAACGACAATGGAGAAAAGCTACCCGCGAGGACAACTCAGCGAGGACACCACCGGACCACCGAAGAGAACCAAGCGAAACATTGCCACGGAATTTCCGGCATAGTGAAATACACGCGCATACACGCGC
>JAKELH010000426.1:0-65432 GCA_021525015.1 Lactarius pseudohatsudake
TATAAGGACCGAGATACGGGCGGGCCGTACCAAAAAACTATTGCAAAACACACCCTTGCCAGTCAGTGGTCCCATCATGATCGCGCTTGTCACCGCACTTGTCACCGCCTCACTGTTGCGCCCAAGATTGCGCCCCGCACTGGATCACGACCCCGAAAACCCATTGCACAAGTCACAAATTGCGTACTCAGTCCGACGACCCACACCAACTGCCAGTGGGCCTCCCATTCAATGCCACTGGCAGATAATAACGGGTTCTACACAGGTAATGTGTGATACTAAAAATTCGCGCCAGGTGTGGGGGAATGAGAAAATGCATAGGCACAGAGGTTGCGCTTACTGTAGGACGATAGGTGTTCTCGGATACTACACAAAGCCCCTACGACAAATTGTGAACCCAACACCACCACTAATCCAACGTAAATTAACCTTCATGCAACAAAGCACAATAACGTCAACCCCGCTGCGACGCCGCCTTGGCCAGTACTCTCCGCCTGCTCCTTCCCACGATGGCGCCCTCTCAAGCACGGTCGAGCCCACTCATCACAAAAGCGCTCACCCTCCCCTCGCACGGCGGGGGGCGGATGAGCCCCATCACAACCCAGGCCGCACTCGCGCTCCGGAAGCGGCACGACGAAGCGCGTTGTCACCGTAGAGGTGATTCCGTAGAGGTTATTCCCTCCCTTCCGCTCTAGCTTGAACACGAACACCCACATGCACACCCAGTCTCACTCACCAATTCGGCATTCAGGCACACTCGGCGTATAGGGTCTACGCATCCCTGTTTCCCGCGCCTGGCGACGCAAGGACAAGGAAGTGCGCATTGCGCTCGAGGAAGTCGTCCAGCGTACCATGATGACGCTCGGGCGGCACGTGTCAGAGGGGTCTACTCTTGGCCCGGGCTTGTGTTGCGGCCCACCATCACTGCTTCTGAGAGGATCCCACCCCTTTTGGTCTGCCCGATACCCGATACGAACTGTATGTGAAAAAAATCTATTACATCTCTTCTTTTTGGTTTTGCATCACGGTCGTCTTTGTAATGATTTCTCCGTTGATGGATTACAGTAGTCCGCTAGGCAGTCAGACAAAGATGGACTAGACACGCGGTTTAAGTCAAAGACGCCTCCCCGATCCGCGACCTACAGGCCTCGGGCGCATCTCCGAGGAGAACTTTATGGAACGTTTGGGTGACGAGAGACATATCATATCTACCGGGTATTGTCGCGCGTGTAAACGATGCCTACCATGCCCCGCCGACGGTTACTACGACACCTAGGTTGAATCCATTCTATTTAGTCACTTAATTATACCCCGTGATATTAGTGATAGGTAGCGTGTCATCATGTCATCATCTAGTGTTTGATTCAGTTCAGCCTCTGACCAAAGACGAAAAGTGGCGGGAGTCCGCGGGACGTGCAAATAAGAATCAACGTCACGAGTCGCAACCTCACAATAACTAAACGACGCAGAAGGTATGGGGAACTTTCCAAGTATTATTTAATGGTACCAGTGGTCGCGGATGCTGGAATACTTTTGCTGGAACAGCGACATCTTGCCCCCCGGGGTCTTCGTGTGAGACAATCCTTGCGGAGCCTGGTGCAGCACTATGGCCTGGAACGAAGGCTAATCGCAAAGGGGTGTGGGAAGAAGAAGCGACGGGAGGGATGGGCTGCTGTCCGGGAGTACGGGGATCGGATCGGAATGTGGAAGTGACTGGGAACGGGAACGGGTCAATAGGAGGTGTGGGATTTTGAATATACCTAGGAAAGATGATGTATTGAGAGTGAAGTAAGAGAAAATGGCACGGAGATCTGACCTGTGCGGTGGAGCGATGGTACCGTCAGTTGTCCACAGGAAAGGTTGGCAAAATGGGCAACTCGGAGCTGCGTGGGTGGCACAAGGGGTGACATTGAAAGCGTACAAGGAGGGGGGGGGCGCGAGCATCGCCTTGCGTCACACCAAAAGATCCCCGAAAAGGTAAGACTGGCAAAACGTGGTGATTTTCACTGCCGACGGGTATCGTCCAGAGAGTGTGGGAGGGCGTGGCAACCGAGGTATGGCACTGTAAGGCAGATGGAATATCGTTGAGAGATGGCACCTTTGTAGTGCGGTGGCGCGCAATTGCGCATGAAGGATATGACTGTGGGAATAACAGGACGCTGTCGCGATCTGAGGTGGTGGATGAAAATACTGTTGGAGCGGCGCTAGTGCCCTGATGCAGGTCACAATAAACATTGCGGAGGTGCTTGAGGATGTGAATCGAAAGATCTCGAGTGCGTCGATCCCCTGCGTTTCGAACAAGTTCATTCCACAGGTCGCAGAACTCGTGTTGCAGCTCAGGAAGCGTCTCTTGGATATTGAATCTAGAAACTAGTTCCAAAGTTTTTGATGGTGAGTAGACGTCGAAGCGCCAATCGTGCTCAGAATAGGCATCCATTGTGCGCCGAGAGATAAAAATGCAATTAGCGAGTAGTATGCTACCGCCGTGTGCAAGGGTGGAATTTGATACACCCAAATGGCCAGTTGCGAGTTCATACCAACGATCGTCGTGTTCTCGTGCCCTCGCAATGATGACGGAAACCACGCATTGCGAATAGTACTCCGCGAATGGGTCGCTATAATGGGAATTCCTCAGAGTGAGCCCGAATTCAACAGAATCCAAGAGTCCGCTCCAGTCTTTGTACAGAACACGATCGAGTGTTCGCCAGTTGATAGGAAGAGACGCTTCGGTAATTGCCCTGTTACAGGTCGTGATCCGACGTTGTTTGGACCGGGGGGGCAATTCGGTTGATATCGTACGGTCCATCAACCCAACTACAGCATCTGCCATTTTCTCACCTATCGGCGCCATGAAAGTAGCCAAATGATCACGGAGCCCTCTTGAGCTGCAGAAGTTCGGGATATTCTCAAAGAACTGATCTAGCTCGTGTTCTTGATTCGAAGACTGGAGCGTCCGTAGCAGTATATGGCCATCAATCTCCGGCGACGATTTTTGAGCACATTCTTCGGCAACCCGCTCTCTGCCATCAAAAAATTGTCTTTGATAATAATCCTTCAAGCGGCCCAAGCGGTCCCAGGTCTTGTCGTTGCAACAGTTGAACGCCATGAGCCACCGGAGAATTCGAAAAACAACAAATAGTGTGCCGGTATAAATGAGCCAGAGTGGGGAAGAGAGCGGAGTAAAATAGGGGCTTTCGTGTCGAAAGATGGGCAAGAGCGTGAAGTAGGTATATATGACAGTGCAGAGCCCAACCCAAAAGGCCACAACTTTGAAGACTGTGTGATTAGAACCAATCGTGAAGACAAGGAGGCCTGCCAGAAATAGAACAAGGGGTGCATGTAGGAGGATGGGCAATGCGTCAACGGCCCACTGAAGATGCTGATCCTCTACCCCTTTATCAAAAAATGCACAGGTCCGAGCTCGCTGATGCGGACTACTTGTAGACCATGCTTGAGTGGCTCTGATGTATCGGCGTGTCCATTGTTGTAACAATATCGCCAGCAGGGCACAGGAAAGAGTTATGACCAAACTCAAAAACCAAAGTGAATTGACCCAGACAGCGGATGTCGGTGGAAAGAAAGCGGGAGGACTAGGAAGGGGAGGGACATGAGTTCCATTAGGGTCGGCAAGGAGTCGATAAACGTTCTCAAGATAGAACGTGGGCTTGTCCTGCGGATCTGGTCGAAGGTCCTGAACCGATATCGCAAGAAATGCCGCAACAACGGCAGAGAAGAGCCCAGACTGCAGCAGTCGGGTCAGCATGTGATGAACAACAATATTGGGACTCACAAAGATCAAGGTATCACTAGCTTCCGCCTTCCAGTTTTCTGCCCTGTTCTCATCCTTTACTTGCGCCGTCTTCGAGTACTTGTCGAAGAGCCAATATCCACCGACATAACTGGACTCTCTTTGTATCCTTTCTCCTGGAGAAGTAGTCACCAGTGTGACGATTAAAATTGCAAAATATATTTCAGGTAGAACGGTGACGCACCTTTCCTGACAGGTTTTTCCTTACGGCTGAACTTATGGTACTGATTACGCTTTGACATCGTGAATTATCGAATGGGTGATGGAGGGTAAGAGGAAATCATTGTGTGCCCAGTGGGAGCTGCAGGCAAAGTGCAGGGCAAAGACAATGGCAGCATGGAAAACGCGAGGCCAAGTTTGAGCCCTAGCCCTAGCCATGAGGCTCAGGCGTGAGCAAGGCAAATGCACTGCCTGAACGCATTTTTGCCACGTGGTCTGCGGTTGAAGGCGGCGCCAGCCACGTGAAGTGGTCTATATCTCTGCCGCTGCCTCAGGTTCGCATCGCATTGCATTGACGCTGGCTGAATACAGATTCAATGAAGAGGCAGAAGAGGGAGCGCAATCAAGAGCGCAATAGACTTTGAAGGATGTTGGACGGTCCGGATCCGGACCGTTCCGAACCGCAACCGCGATGTCGAAGAGTTCGGCCACTCAACCCGGTCCAGTGTATTGTCCAAGCATGGCTCCTAGGCCGCGACCATACTTCTAGCTTAATTCTGTTACCTAGCCTGCAGTTACATAGTCGTACGTTCCGGAAAAACCAGGAGATGCTCGGAATTTAAATCAAACGCTAATCCGACATAAACTCAGTCTACCAGCAGTCCAGCGGTCCAGCACAACACTGCCCAACACGCCGAATCCCGTCTATCGCCATTGGTAAGGTATGCGCAGCTAGAATGGTATAAGAAGAAGAGTTTGATGCGGTCCCTGTAGTCACTAGTAGTAGCACTCTTACATACAGGTAAGGGCCATCATGCATTAACAATAACATCAAGCCGAAATATGAGGACATGTATAAATATCAGGGACCGAGGAGAACAGAAGAGAGGCAAAGCACTTGATCGCCACCATTGGTCCCGTAGATCTTCGTTTGCCCACCCTTTCGCAGTGCTGCCTGCATTCATACAGCGGAACACATACAAATTGTCTCTCTGTTGTCTTTGGAGAGTATAAGGCAGCAATAAACGGTCAGATGGGGCTTGACGAAGCACGAACTCAGTCCCTCCTTGCGTACTGTCATGGTTTATGCTCAGGTCTGAGGAGCGCTGAGCCTCCACAAGAGTTCTACAGGACAAAACTTATATAATAAGTATCAAATCCATAACACGATCATTAGGCTACGACACCATGGTAGGAGAACGGGTGCGGAGGAGTGCGGGATTTCCCTGGTCCATCCGCGTCTTCAGGAGATGGTCTAGGATCACGAAGGGGTCGTAAGAAATCTGGAGCTGGAGCAGGGACTAACAGCGCTGAGTGTTGTTGTCGAGGGAGAACCGTAGAGTCGTTTGCTGCGGGGATCTCGTCCCTGAAGGAATGTAGTCGGACCGGGACATAGAGGAGATTGGGGACGATTGGGGGTATGTGTTGCCCGAGGTTGGGGGGTACAGTGATGGAGTGTCATGTACCGCGTGCTAATGGAGGGGAAATACGGAGATCAGCACTATCTCGTGAAGAGACGCTACCAACTATATGAGGGAGTGGCGGTGAGCGGATGGGGTAATACGGAAACAGCGCCAGGGGGATTAGGGATGGAACCAGCCGTAGAGAAGGTGGAGGTAAGAGTGGTGCCACGAATGTTATAAGCGAGCGGCGCACTTAAACGACGATCCCCCTTCCGAATCACAGCGCGAGGAGGTACGATCGACATAGTACTTCGCCGCGATACGGGGAGTACGTCGTCAACTAACCGCACGTCAGTAGAGAAGATACTGGTATGACTAGATGGGGTATGAACGGCCCGTGCCGCCACATCAGGAGCCACGTCTGGGGTGTTGGACGCCGCCTTCTTGCGGTGGTCACGGGTTCTCGTCAACAGATTCGGTGGAGGGCTCGAAGCGGTGTAGGTGGAGTGAGGGGTAACGCTTGGGAGGAGCGCGGTGGCGTGGGTGCGAACGACACCCCGTATTGCACTAAAAGGGTTCGGAGGTAAACCTGGTGGGAAGCGCCAGCTTACACTATTGGCGGGTGTGGCTCGAGCATGGGCAGGTATGGGCAATACATGAGACGCGTCATCGGGCAATGGCTCCTTTACCGAGGTGTTTAGCGGTGAGTCGCTGTACCAGGCAGTGATCACAGAAAGACTGACCTCGGATCTTTTTACACCGACATCGTACTTCCTGGCGGAACAGGGTTCCGGGTGGTGGCGGCTAATCTCGCACGAAGCATATGAAGACGGGAACAGAAAGGTGACATCGTTATCAGGGGTCTCCGCGGTGACTGCTGTTGGAGTGGCAATGTCTTGATGCAATTCAGAATAAACGTTGCGGACATGTTTGAGGATGTAGATTGAAAGGTCTCGAGAGCGTCGATCCCTCCCTGTGTTCCGAACAAGTCCATTCCATAGGTCGCAGAACTCGTGTTGCAACTCGGGAAGCACATCTTGAATATTGAATCTAGAAACTAAGTCCAAGGTCTTTGATCGTGAGTAGACGTCGCAGTGCCTAGAATAGGCGTCCAATGTACACCGGCAAATAAAAATACAATTAGCAAGCAACATGCTATCGCCATGTGCGAGGTAGCTCTTGAGGGTGGACTTTGATATGTCCAATTGGCTAGTGGTTAGTTCGAACCAACGGTCATCGCGTACTTTCACCCTCGCAATAATGACCGAAACCAAGCATTGCGAATAGTACTCCGCGAATGGGTCACTGTACTGTGTATTCCTCAGCAAGAGCCCGAATTCAACGGAATCCAGGAGTGCACCCCAATCCTTGTGCAGAACACGGGAGAGCGTTCGCTGATTGATAGGGAGAGACAATCCGACCATTGCCTCGATATAGTTCTTGATCTGGCCTTCTTTAATTGACTGTGTGGTCCGATCGGACGACAATGTACGGTCCATTAGCCTGATCAGAGCCTCTGCCATATTCTCGTCATTCGACGTCTTGAAAGCAGCCCGGAATTCATCGAGCACTTTTGAGTCGCGGAAGTCCGGGATACTCTCATCTGAAGACTCGAGCGTCCATAGTAGTATGCGACTGTCAATCCCCGATGGCGATGTCTGGGTAGATTCTTCGGCGGCCTCCTCTATACGATGCAAAAACCGTCTTCCATAATGGTCTTTCAAGTGGCCGAAGAGATTCCATGTCTCCTCGCTGAAGAAATTGAATGCCGTGCACCACCGGAGAATTCGGAAGGCGACATATAGTATGCCAGTATAGATGAGCGAGAGTAGGGGAGAGAGTGGCGTATAATAGGGGCTGTCGAGTCGAATGAGGGGTAAGAACGTGAAGCATGCATACATGACGGTGCAGAGCCCGACCCACGACACCACGGCTTTGAAGACTGTGTGGTTGTAATCAAAGGAGAATATAATGAAACCGGCCAAAAAGAGAGCAAGGGATGTGTGTAGGAGGACTGGTAAGGCATCGACAGTCCATCGAAGGCGCAGGTCCTCGACACCTTTGTTAAAGAACGCGCGGATCCGTGCTCGCCCACGTGGACTACTTGCAGACTGTGGTTGAGTGACCTTGATGTATCGACGCGCCCACTGTTGAACCAATATCGCCAGCAGGGCAGAGGAAAGAGTGATAACCAAACTCAAGGACCAAAGCGAATTGACCCAGACGGCGGATTTCGGCGGAGAGAATGCGGAAGAGTTAGACTGACTGGGGAAGGTGGGGATATCGTGAATTCTGTTAGAGTCGGCAAGCAGATAAAGCTTCTCGAGATAAGATGCAGACTTTTCCTGCGGGTCTGGTTTCAGGTCCTGAAACGATGAAAAAAGGAACGTCGCGACAACTGCGGAGAAGAGCCCAGACTGTAGCAGTCAAGTTAGCATGTGATGAACAACAATATTGGGACTCACAAATGTCAGGTAATTTTGAGCAACCGCGTTCCAGTCTTCCATCGTCCTCTTATCCTCTACCTGCGCCATATTCGAATACCTAGCAAAGAGGGGCCCCAAATCATTGACAAAGCCGGTGTTCCCTTGTAAATTGTCTCCTAGAGTGACTACCGAGTAGTCACCAGTGTGCAACAATTAAGATTGCAGATACGTGACAGATAGAATAGCGGTGACCCACCTGTCGCCTTGTTGGCGGGTTCGTTGCTCATCTTCGAAAACTGAATTATCGTGAATTGGTGATGATGAGTAACTAGCCATAATATACCTAGTGACACTCCAGGGAGGTCACGACGGCCGCGTGGAGGATGTAAGGCCTAGCCGTGATGCATGATGAGCAGGCATGGGCAAGGCAAGGTCTCATTGTCGACAGTAGCGTGATACATGTGCAAGCCACGTGTATACCGCACCGGGGGACAGGTGTCGTTTCATCGCTTTTCGGTGGGGTGATAGAACTACGAGACAGGTAAAACAATGACAGCCGATGGATGGGTGTCAGCATTGCTGGTCCCAGGGTGCGATCACTGCGATGGGACTATAACACTTAATATTGGTATTGACCGAATCAAGCGCGGAAAGTCCGGCCCGGCGGTTGCCAACGCTCTCATCAACGCTCTCCACCACACATAACTTACTGCAAGCTACTATGTAACACAGGTACAAGCTACCAAATGATTATCTGCTCAAATACCTGCTCCTTTCCACGTGGCGTACATGCACTGAATTCTGCATGACAGGGCACTGCTGGTACTCGTGCACCTGCCTTGCGGACGCATCACGTTGCGGCTTGGGACGGGCGCACTCAAGGGCACCCTCATACTGCCACCTGCACCGCATGTGTTACACCGTGCAATGCGCCATGCACAACACTGTGCATGAGACGGTAGTGGCAATCAGAGGGAGGTAGGGGGCATTGAAGTGGTGTAGTCCATGCGTGCTGCACACAAGTAGCGAAGTTGACCGTTCAGTCTAGGTATGCATGAGGTGATGTTCCTCGTCATATATGCAGGGGGAGTGCCTGGTGAACCGACCATGGTGGTGGTTGCGGTTCAACCAACCCTAGAACTGCCCCTAGAAGAGGCGATGGGAACAAACGGAACGGGTCGGCGGTCCGGCAAGGATTGACCGTACCTCCGAGTCCGAGTCTGAGTGGCTCGACTTCCACTGGCATGTTCTACCTTGTGTTTGCCTTCAAGTTGGTCTGTCTGTTTGACCGCCTTATGACCTCACTTCTCACTTCTCCCCTTCGTCTTTACGACACGTAATAAACGTGTCAGATACCGTTTTTCTTGTGTTTTTTTTTCCTATTCTCGCATCAACTTGACGTCTCGCACAAGGTCTCACATGCTTGCTCATGTCTTGTATACCAATTCACGAATAATAAATTGTACACATTTTTTTCCTTTGAATGACTACCCGTTCGTTCTCGAATCCATCCGACTACTCATTATGCCTCACGATATTCTGCTGTTCTCTCTGGACTCGACTATACATCTCTCATATTTGAACGCGCGTGTCACTTTCGTGCCATGCGATACCCGTCACCGCCAGAGCCTCGAAGCACAGCGCGAACAGGTGGGGCGACCGAGATAGATTGCTGCGATATACAGGGTTCATTGTCAATCGACTGCATGTCCGCGGCAGCGGTACCGATGTGGCCAGCACTAGATGTGGGTATCAGTGATGCGTCGTGTGTGACCGGATGTGAGGGAGTTTCCAGAATATCACTGTGGTGCAAGGTGATGAGGGAGGAGGCCGAAGGGGCATGAGCACCGGCGTCCGAAGTGCCAGACTGCGTTTCTGTACGACGGTCACAGATTCTCTGTAACAGATACGATGGGGGCCTCGGAACTGCGGCGTAGGTTAAGTGAGGGGTAATGTTGAGATGGCGCGTGTGCAAACCTCACCTTTTATCACACCAAAAGTTTCCCGAAAAGGTAAGATTGACAGAACTTGGTGCCTTTCACTGTCGACGGGTATAATCCGAGGAGTGTATGCAACTGTGGCGACTGGGGTGAGATCCTTCAGTGCAGAGGGCACATCTTCGAAAGATTTCTCCTTTGCGGGGTGGTGGCGCGCCATTGTGCATGAAGGATATGACTGTGAGAACAGTAGGACGCTGTCACGATCAGAAGTGGTGGAGGAAAAAGTCGTCGGAGCGGCGCTAGTGCCTTGATGCAAACCACAATATACATTGCGGATATGCTTGAGAATGTGGATCGAAAGGTTCCGAGAGCGTCGATTCCCTGTGTTTCGAACAAATTCATTCCACATGTCGCAGAACTCGTGTTGCAGGTCAGGAAGCGCGTCTTGAATATTGAATCTAGAGACTAGTTCCAAAGTCTTTGATCGTGAGTAAACGTCGCGGTCCCAGCCGTGTTCAGAGTAGCATTCCATTGTGCGACGACAAATAAAAAGGCAATTGGCAAGTGACGTGCTATCACCGCGGGCGAGGTAGGTTTGAAGGGTGGCCTTTGATATGCCCAACTGGTCAGTGGCTAGTTCAAACCAACGGTCATCGTGTTCTTGTGCCTTCGCAATGATAACGGAAACCACGCATCGTGAATAGTACTCCGCGAATGGGTCTCTGTAACGGGCATTCCTCAGCAAGAGACCAAATTCAACAGAGTCCAAGAGTCCACTCCAGTCGTTGTACAGGACACGCTCGAGAGTTCGCCGATCGATGGGAAGACATGCTTCGGTCATAGCCCTATTACAAACCATGATTCGGCGTTGTTTGGTCGACTGGGGGAGCAAATCGAATGATAATGTACGGGCCATTAACCCAACTACAGCATCTGCCATCTTCTCGCCGTTCGACGTCTTGAAAGTATCCAGGGGATCTTCGAGCACCTTTGAATTGCAGAAGTCCGGGATGTTCGCAAAAAACCGTTCCAGCTCGTGGTCTTCATTCGAAAACTGGAGCGTCCATAGTAGTATGCGACTATCAATCTCCGATGACGATTTCTGAGCAGATTCTTCGGCAACCTCCTCTATACCACGCAACAATTGTCTTCTATACCGGTTCTTCAATCGGCCGAAGCAGACCCAGGTCTTCTCGCTACAACAGTGGAATGCTGTGAACCACTGGAGAATTCTGACGACGACATATAGTGTGCCGGTATAAAGGAACCAAAGTGGTGGGGAGAGTGGTGTATAATAGGGGCTTTCGTATCGGAAGATAGGCAAAAGCGTGAAGCACGAATATATGAGAGCGCAGAGCCCCACCCACGACGCCACCACTTTGAAGACTATATGATTGGAACCAAACGAGAAGACAACAAGGCCGGCCAAAAAGACAAGGAGGGACGCGTGTAGGAGAATGGGTAGTGCGTCAACAGCCCATTGAAAGCGCAGCTCCTGAATGCCTTTGTCGAAAAATGCACGCTTCCGCGCTTGCTTGTGCAGACTACGTGCAGACCGGGGTTGTGTGACTTTGATGTATCGGCGCACCCACTGTTGCAACAATATCGCCAGGAGGGCAGAGGAAAGAGCTATAACCAAACTCAAGGACCAAAGCGAATGGACCCAAACGGCGGATCTCGGTGGAGAGAAAGCGGGAGGACGAGACCGAGTGGGGAGGGTGGGGACATCAGTTCTATCAGAGTCGGCGAGGAGTTGATAAATGTTCTCGAGATAGAATGTGGGCTTATCCTGCGGATCTGGTCGCAGGTCCTGAACCGATACCGTAAGAAACGCTGTAACGACGGCAGAGAACAGACCAGACTATGATACAACCTCGGGAGTCAATCTAAATAGGGTACAATAAACATGAGCGCTCACAAAGATAAGGACCCTATCCGCATCCGCTTTCAGGCTATTTGCCATGATCCTGTCTTCTTCCCCCGCCATTTTCAGATACATGGAGAAGAGACCTGTTCCGTCGCGGTCGTCGTTGTCATTGCCGTCACAGTTGGCCTCTTCGTCGGTTCTCTCGAACTGAGGCAAGTAGCGATCTATGGGCCTCTGTGAGAACGATGAGATTGCCACAGAATTGAAGAACTGGTACCTGTTGTGATCCCCTTCTCGAGCGCATTTTTGATATCAAAAGTTCGACGAGAACTGGGAGGGGGAAATTGCGACATCTGGTTATTGGTATGCCCGCGTGTAGGACGAACATATAAATGTCACGACCGGTCATACCGTGACCGGTCCACGAGGGCCAAAGCGAACACGAGGCCGACCTCCATTCTATAACGTCATCCAAGAAGACGGAGTCTCGGTGTAATGTGCAACCCCACAAGAAGAGTTTAGCGCGTTGAACCCCGCATTGTTTACATGACCACGATGTGATGTATTTTTTGATGAGTCCTAGAAAATCTCAAAAATGTTCAAAACAAGAGACATCGTCTAAGTACATACCAGTGGGTGGTCCTACGTAAACCGCGTTTCTAAGTTGCAAATGTGAAGATGGCACTGAGCCCGAGTGGAAAGAACCGGAGGCAAGGAGAATACTATTGCGTGTGCACCGGTGTCGTGCACCAGATGCGTTCAGTTGGACACTTGGTTGGACATGCAGAACGCCGATGGGGATCTAGTGATGCCCAGGCCCGCTGGCCCGCCCGTAGTGCTCCGAGTCTGTATTTTGTAACCAATCAAGCCGCATCAAGCTTCCCAGTCATCATCTGACTATGCAAGTTCTGAGGGCGGTGGTGACGGCGGCACCCCAAAAACAGTGTACAGGATTGCCTCTTACCCGGGCCTCAATCGGTGTCCTTGATCTAGGAGTTTCAGACCACCGGCCCACGTGGCTTACTACGCCCTACCACCGAGTGGAGCAAGAGCGCACATTTTATACAGAAGAGAACGAATTTAACCCGATTCAATTGCAAATCAATCCAGATTCCTGAAACTCGTTATTGATGTCACAATAAGCTCCCATTGCATTCCCATCAAGATTCCCGTTGCCAAGTGGCCAAGTTCTAAGTACTGCCAATGTGGCATTGATAAGTTATCATAGATGTGTTTATGATGTTACAGGAGATGTCCCGGTCTTCCTCGCCGAGTCCAAGTCGGTCTTGTTCAAATCATCTACTGTCTCGCTTTTGTCTACAAATCCTGCCAACACTGTGGGAACCCAAACGACGCCGCTCAGCGGCAAAGTGGAGGTTTTCTAGACCAGTCCAGACCAGTCTCTGACAGCTTTGACATATAACAATGCAGTGCACCATATCTCTATGCCTTGCCTTAAGGGAAGCACGGGACTGGGGCCGGTGCCGATTCTTCCAGCCGGGTCACACAGGGCAACAACCTTGACAACAACACACTCACAGAATAACCATTTCGTCTCGTCTTGCCGCCCAGACTACTTTCCAGTACTCTCCGTGACCTAAGGGCAGTGCCGCTTCCAGCTGTCTCGAAAAGCCCCTCATCAACATCCCCACGCACCTCAAACAGCGCCCGTGGAACTATCCTGCGTGCACCCTCCAGCCCCACGCACATGAATGGCTGGTGTGAGCACAAGTACCAGTGCGGGGCCGCCACACGTTGCGCCTCAACGCTCTTTTTATAAGAATTACATTTTTATCCTAGAACACGTACTTGGCACTCTACGAACACACAGCAAGCTTCGCTCTTCTCTGGCGTTCCCATCCCCAATGCTACCTGCGAACCCCCCCCCCCCGGTGCATGCATCCTCGTCACCAGCGCAGGCATGGTGATGTGTGGTATAACGCTGTCAGTGCGACTCAGTGGGGGAGAGATAGAATGGCGCACGACGTGGGGACACAAGTAGAAAGCCTCAAACATTGAGTTTTACTACATGTGGCTGTTCTAAACGAGCTTTTGCGAGTCATATTATTGAAATTTATCAGCGGCAAGCCATGGGCCGGCTTCGACGGCCGACAACTCAGGGAGCCTCAGAGAACTGCTTTCGAGTTAGGCTAGAACTTCCTTAATCTTGTTCTTGCAAATGGTAATTTCTCAGGACCCTGAGCAAGGCAGACCTAGGGTACGTACCTTGACACGATTACTTGGTATAGTATTAATGTGGTGACACAGTCTATGTGGGTCTACCCAAGGGTCTATCCCGATTTGCATCCTGACACTGTATGAAGTTCGAGTCATAAGAATACGACACCCGAAGCCTGAATACATAAATACAATACTCCAAGTTGTCGTATTGTCAAGGGTTCGCCAGTGAGTGCCTCCGCCCGAAACACCTTTGAATTCTCATGATCAACCTTCTGAAACGTGAAGGGCTACGGTGTTCCTTGGTTGAGGGTTGGTGGGGGGTGCTTTGAGATGTTCCCGTCTCGGTTCCCATACTGCTTGTAACCCCCCCAGCCTCAGTATGCTGTTCTGAGTTCTTCATTGAGTGACTTTCAGTGAGATACAGACTACAAATACGACATTACCGGTTTCTGACGCACACCACGCCTGATATAGTTTTGGTGACGAAGATTGATGGGTGGTTCCTAGTGTATCCTGTCCCCTCTCAGGAGGAGCTCCGACAAGCGTGACGAGAAGACCATTTATATCCATTAGCTTCTCCCTACCGTGAGCTGGAAGAGCTGGAACGGACGAACTACAAAACTCACTCTGGTGTCTTGCTCACCGCCGGTGGCCGCCGCTGAAGAGGGGTTGTTTCTTGACTCGTGATCATTGTGTGCAATTTGAGGCACGCCCGCGCCGCCATTATCGGGACGGTCTTGCAAGAACGGCGATGTTGTTAGAGGCGTCGACTCGGGCTTAGGCGTGTTCGCTTGTCTAATGGCAGGAAGTCGGCTGGAGGCGTCTCCATGAGCATTGCCACTGGAAGCCATGCAACAAAAATTGAACAGAGTAATGAGTTTGAGACGTTCGCTAAGAGCTGCCGGCTAGTGTGGGCTGATAACATTACCCCCCCTCCCCTACTGGAGGCGAATTATAAACGTGAATGGATTGGCCATTGATCTACGGTGACATGATCTACGGTGACAAGCTGTGAGCGGGAGTATGACATAACCGTCGACTTATTCGGTGGCCCTCTAAAACCCTCCGGTGGCGTAATTTTGCCCGTTTTGACATTCTCAAATATTTGCATACAAGGAATGCTTCCAGTCGTTAAGCCACCGGGTAAATTATTCCAGTCGCGAGATTGGAACTGAATCGATTGACTCAGTGACTTTTTTTTTTTTTTTTTTTTTTTTTTTTTTTTTTTGGACAAACCTCATCCGGATCAGAAGACAGCACACCCTTACCCTTAGTCATAGAGACCCCTTTGTGTCGCCAGCCACGGCTAACTCAAGGGTCCTGATCCTCGGGATCACAGGGGGCCTAACCAACGCACCGGACTCAAGCGGTTAAAGCGGCTTCCTTACGGGGCCGATTCCGGGGGGGAAATGCATTTACGCACACTAGTAGGGCTGGTGTCTACCTCGGGCTACCGGGCGCTAGGCCCCGGGGCTCACCCGTAGGCTGGTGTGTGCCGCTAGTAGTGTGGGACTCGACCGGTTTCCCGGCAATACCCACTAAAACCCCCCTTGTGCATGAACTTTATCCCAGACTCTGTGACACATCCATGTGGCTTCTTATGTAGTACATTCTTCTCGCCCCTTAGGGCGTGACAGGCAACCTTAAGCTCTTTCCCCTTTAGGGCGGCTGTCAGTATCCCCCTGTCGTAGTTGAGCCGGGTTAACGGCCCACGTCACATGGTTGTTGGATAAGGTCCGGGCTGTCCTTCAGACAGAATAATTTATGCCCCTAGGGCGGGTTGAACCGGCAACCTTGTGCTGGCTTACATAAACCCTTGTGGGGCGGGGGGAGGGGCCTCCTGGCGCTGTAGGCCATTACTCCACCTGCCCCCCCTTGACTCAGTGACTTGGTCAGAGCACTGTCAGACAGAGCCCGGCCCGGAGGTTATGTTCGAATTCGTCACTGCTCATAAAACCCTTGATAAAACCGTCCCATTTCCCCAAACTCACTGCTCCTATTCTACCCCACATATACTGACCACCACGGTCACCATTTCACGACTCCTATTGGGTCGAATGGTCATCGAAGAAGTCACCCGAAGTTTCAAGTGGAGTATTTGATGATAACGAATATTCTTACCGAGGTCCATCATATCATCTAGGCACCCACTGACATGGAGCTTGCTTCGCGCCCTTGTTTGCGCCTTTCGTGACGAATCAATGATTGGTACCACGCCGGATCAGATATCCCCGGAATGCTAGTGAGAGAAGCCTCTGAGCAGTCCAGGTAGAACTTGAACGTGCCGGTACTGTACCCGAACCCGAAGCACATCCTCCTGCACAGCCATCTGGGCATGGCCTCTCCGTATCCGCGAATACTCCGAAACGACGAATGCCCCGCGCACGTGGCATCGCACACCCAGACGCACAACTTAGTGGTACCTCAGCCCGACTGCACGATCATTGCTACTGCTTAAATTGGTGCAGTTCTCCTGGATTACAACGTTCTTCGGGAGAGATACTCAAAATCGTAGGAGTGTGCTCTATGCAAATAACGAATCGTACAGTGAGGCGATACGCAAGCTACTATACTATCCTTGTGTTGACGAACATGTACGAAGATCCATGGTTCTCATAACGTTAACTCTGGAAAGGGCGACGTGACAAGACGACTCGACTCGGCGATTCGGTTGCTCATTCTCCTTGAGTTGTTTCCGTCGACTGCGAGGTCAAACGCCCACGGAGGAGAGTGAATAAAACGCTCGAGCATGTATTGTTCTGTAGATAGTCTTTAAAACTTGAACACGATGTGATGGAGCGAATGAGACAGTAATAATGTAGATGCGCAGGAAGAGATGGCTCGAATGAGAGCGTCGACGGGGAGGGGGCCATTGCCCCATCGGCACAAGTCAGTCCCTTGGGTCAACTGACCCGAATTGACCCTGACTGACCCATCTGACCCCCGTCTGACCCCCGAGTCAGGTTGACGTGGCTGAGGCCGCGACCATACTAAACTCAATTCTGTTACGTTCCGCACAATTCTAGAGATGCTCTACGGAATCGAACCCGCCAGCTAATCCGACGTTAACTCACTTTCAGTCTACCAGCACAACGCTGTCCAGCACGCCAAATCCCGCCGCGACGCCGCCTTCGTCAACGTCCTCCGCCTTGGTTCGCACCAACCATCCCGCCTGCTCCTCCTTCACCTCCCGCCCCTCCCCAAACAGCGCCCACCCAAACACGCCGAGCTCACTCACCGCAGACGTGCTCACCCTCCCCGCGCCGGATCTCACGAGATGCGCGCCAACGCCACGCGGCGGGTGGATAAGCTCCATCGCGATCCACGCCGCGCGCTCGCGCTCCGGCAGCTGCGCGACGAACTGCGGGATCTTGTCGCGGTATATGTTGTTCCCTCCACCCTCGCGCTGTGGCTTGAGCACGAGCTCTCGCGCGCGGCGTATGGCCTCGTCTGCGCCCGTCCCGTCGGGCCCCTCGTCGAGCGCCCACATGCGCACCCAGCTCTCGCGCACCAATTCGGCGCCCTCGGAGGGTGCGAGGAAGCGCTCGAGCACCCCCGGGCGCGTGAGCACCTCCTGGACCTTCTTCCCACCCGCGAGCTGCAGGGCAAGGCTTGGGCACTGCGCGGCGCGCGAACGCTCCAAGAGCGTACGCGTTGCGTAGTCTGCGGGAGACGCGTAGTCGACGGGCGAATATCCAGTACGGTAATACACGACCGAGATCTCAACGGAGGTTTCGTTGGGTTTGGGCGAGACGGGGGCAACTAGAAGAGCACGGGACGGAGAGATTGACGCAGTAGTTCCAAGTTCCGTAAATGTCCGACGGGAAACATGAATGCCGTGGCTGCAAGAAAAAGTTAACCCGACATAGACGCGACCAAACCATGTGACTCACGATTCGAAGAGCTGGTACTCCAGTAGGCGTTGATCGAATACGTTACGCTCGTCGGGCTGTACCACAACGAGAATATGCGCACTATTTAAAAAGACTAAGTAACGCCGACTGCGGAAAGACTCCGGAGACACCCACTTAGAGACGCCATATGTTCTATGCGCTTCTGCAAGCCCCTTGGCAAGGCCATTAATGGTATCATTAGGTGGGAGGTTCTCAGATGACAGAAGTGGAGAGACGCCGAAGTAACTGGTCGACTCTGAGAGGTAGCTAAGTAGAGGGTTTACTGGTGGTCCCCACATAAAAAACTAATAAAACTACTCACCGATGCATTCCAGCGACTTGCTGAGAGAGACAGCCGAAGGATACCGAAATAGTATTAAATTCTACTTGCTTGAGCGTGATCCGTTCTCCCGACGACGGCTGATGCAACAGGTAGTCGGAGCGAAAGATGCCAAGGTGGAGCGGCTGTTAGTATATTCAGCAGCAGCGTTTAGTGGGAGTGGATGGTGCTTCGCGCACTGGGGGTACACCTCCGTCTCGAAGCTGCTTCCACGCCGTCCAAAGCGCGGAGGAAAAATCGTCGACATCGGCGACGCCTCCAGAGCCCATGATCTCATCCAGGAAAGCAGTATCGAGTGCGATACGTGCATACAAGGTATTGTAAGCACGTTGGAGAGCCAGCGCTCTCTTAAAGAGCTGGCGGGGGACGGGCGTCGGAAATAAAGAGAGAGGGGCATGAATGGCAGATTCCGGCACGGGCGGGAGAGGCTTATCAAGAGTGAATGGAGGTAAGTAGATCAGAGAATGCGAGAGTGCCCAAGTGGTAGCCAGGAGGGTGAGCTGGTCGAGTTGTTCCGTTGTAACGTTAGGAGGCCAGGCAGTAAACGCGCTCATCGCTCTCTGCTACTTATCAGCAATCTGTAACCTGGAGTGTTCTCCTTCGGTGTTGGGCGTTGAACGTCAACCACCAGTAGAACTGTAGAGTGAACGAGACAACGAGAAATCATGATACCTGAGTTCCGGGCCGGTTCGGACCTACTTACACCATCGGTCCCATCGATCATCGATCATCTTTATTTATCTTATCTTTGGGTCATGATAAATGTGCGAAGGCTTTCATTGGGTCTACATATGACAGTGCTATCACTGGATCAACAATTCGAACGTCCCATGGAGTATAATTACCAATTGTTCAATGGTACGTCGCTTGAAGTCTCATCTTCACATAGTCACCTGCGGTCGTGACTTCATAACGTGGTGGCCGCTCATCACTCACACAGCCAGCAATTGGCTACACGATTCATTTAAACACCAGCTCTTTCGGGCGGAAGGACAACATACCTCCAGCAGCACGTCATAGTCAGTACCAAAGAAGAGGGGGATAGAGTAGCGCCGTTCACCCGAGCGGTTTGCCGCGCGGTGCACCGTACTCTTGAAAATGTCGTCTGCATGTTTTATATGGTCACCACGATCTCATAGAGGGGCGATGCGACGCACTGGTCCACCTGGCGAATTGGTCTCCTAAACTATAATTGGCATTCTTCAGGATCGGCGTGTGGGAGCACTAGGGTGTAAACAAGCGCACTTGATAACGAGCGTTCCTGGTGTGGGTGTGGCATCAATCCACTCGCCACTAGTGATGGGAAAGTTCAGTTCGAACTTCGGTGCGAACCCGAACTTTCCTGAACCGAACCCCGGTTCAGGGTTCGGGTTCGGCCTTTGACCCGAACCGGACCGACGGTTCCGTTCGGGGTTCGGCAAAACCCCGATATTCGTGAACCGTCGTGAACCGCGTTTGAACAGGTTCGAACCGAACTTTTCATACTGTAGCTGGCAAATGTACAATTTTTGAACATTTCCGAAATGAAGTATATTACAGTTCAGCCCATTCCAAGTGCGAGGTGTCGGATCCACAAATCTGAAACTGTGCGCTTGTGTGTGGCGTTGTGTGGCGGCGCACGGCGACTGCATTGTGGCTTGTTATCTCCCCCAATCCCTCTCTTATCGCCTCCTCAGTTCTTCTCTCTCACCCGCTCACGTCGCTACATTGGATCAACTTGAACAACGGCGACTCACAGATGGCCACTAGGGCACCAATAGACCAGCCGCGCGTTCCCACGTCTCGTCCCTCTCGCGGTATGCTGCAGCTCAGGCTCTCAGGACGCTTAAATGTTTTTTTTTGGATTCACAACTTTCTACTAACTTAATTTTATTTATTAACATAGGACCTTGACCGCTCAAAAGCCGCATGACGTGGGCGACGACTTGGAAGTGACCACGACCATGACGGTGGGGCGACGTTGACCCACGACACGACCAGCACAGCGGCGCCAACAACGGCGACGACAGGGCAACACGACAACGACAATGACAGCTGCGTCAAGTACAAGGTCGGCCGGTTCCCGTTCCTCGCGAACTCGCGGGCCAAGACGAACCTGGACACCGAGGGCCAGGTAAAGTTCCTCGTTAAGGTGGAGACGGACCGCATCCTCGGGGTGCACATCATCGGTACGTGTGCTGTTTTCCGCGTTTGGGACCGAGTTGCTGAGTTTCATGGAGATAGGTCCTAATGCTGGCGAGATGATCGCAGAGGGTGTCCTTGCGCTCGAATACGGTGCGTGCGAGCGCCGAGGACATCGCACCCACGACACACGCACGCTTTTTCATCCTGTCCTGACCACGACTTGTCCTTCCCTCAGCCAACATTGTCCGAGGCGTTCCGCGAAGCCGCCCTGCAAGTGTCCTCCGGGAACGCGATCCTCTTCTAGATTGTGACTACACCGACGACGGCAACGACTACGCGACGCGCATCTCGCGGCACCCGAGCGGCGGCAGCAGCAGCGTCGACCCGCCGTCCTTCCCATATGCGTACGCGTATTCGCACGAGTCGGATATACCGCACGTGCGCACGGGCTCGCCCGTCCCGCGAGAGGAGTCGGACGTATCGGAGATGGGCCCGCTGTTGGATGCGGACGACGCGGTGCCCATGCTCACGCTCACGAACCCGGATCCGCAGTCCCCCCCAAGTCCGCTGCAGTCGCCGGAGACACCACCGGAGACGCCACCGCGGCCCCCGCGGTGGCTGAGCCGCTCGCCGAATCCTTCACCGAAGAGCTCGCCTTTGCATATCGCGCGAGCATTATAGTACTTTCTCTCTACTTTGTTTATATAGGTACAACGTGACAATTATGGTCACGACGGTGATGTCTATGGCAGTAGCGACAACATCGGCGACAACCACGACATGACCACGATGACAAACACGACAACGACAACCACGACCACAGCCACAAGTCGGCGTCCACGCTAACCACGGCCACCCACGGCCACCATGGTTTACGACCACCACGACAACGACTTCGAAGACGGGCACCAACAGCGACGGTCAATCCCTAGCTGCAGCTGCAAGCTGAGCGAGAGTCGCGTTCGGGGCTTGGCGAGCCGCTGCCCTTGCCCGGCCACTAGTACGCAAGCCCTTGGGAGGTCTTTAGAGGGTGTTGACAGTGATGTAGAGGACATATAGTTCTTATAGTAGCCTTAGAAATCCCCGCAACTCAGTAATAGTTAGATTTAGATGCAACTTTAATGCGATTGTTTTTTGATGTTCTACCACAAAGCGTTAGTACGCCTTTTGCGGTACACTTAGCTGGTGACTCCGCACGTTTGGCGTGATTACGTAAGCAAAATCTTCGGTTTTTGTCATATCGGTTCAGTTCGGGTTCAGACCCTCCCTGAACCGAACTGAACCGATATGAACCCGAACTGAGGGTTCAGTTCAAGGTTCGGCCAAACACCCGAACCGAACCGTAAGTTCGGTTCACGGTTCAGCCAAAAGGGTGCTGAACCGAACCGAACCGAACTTTCCCATCACTACTCGCCACTGGTGTTGCGTACTTGCAATGCCTGTATACCCGGTTGTTGCCACAGGATCGTGAAGCACTTGGATCCAGCCATGTCAGGATCAACTGCACAAAGCATCAGAGAAGAGCTCACCTCAAAACTGGAGAATAAAAAGAATTAGATTATAAAGTAACGGCGAGGTAAGTCAGGTAACGGTCCGGGTGGACAAATCAACGTACTCTGGAATCTACTATACCCTTCCCTCCTCACGCCCGGCAAGCGGGCTAAGGTGATGATTTATAATAGACGTTACAGCAGAACTGCTTCCAAACGACGCCTACACCCCGCTAAAGTTATACCGCGTACAGACCTGATTGCACATAACTGTATTATGATAGTCGACGTATGAGTACACACATTTGTATTACGCGTCATCAACTTCTATAATGACACTGACGACCCATCCGCGCTAACCTCCCTCCTCACCCTCGATCTAGACCCCACCGTCCCCACGATGCTGGTTGGGGACTTCAACCTCCACCACCCGCACTGGTCGCTCAGGGGCTGGTCACCCTCGCCGCGTAGCGCTGAGTTTGTGTCATGGGCCTCCGGCCAGACATTTGAGCTCGCCTCGCCTCCGGGCACTGTTACGCGGAGAGGCGACTCGGGCCAGCGGTCGAGCATGCTGGACCTGGTCTGGTTTAACCTTGCCGCGGTCACCCGACTCGCCTTGGACGTCCCCGAAACGGACTTCGCGGCGTCAATGGGTTCCGACCACGCCGCGATCCACACCAAATGGGACATCCAGGGGACACACAGGGGAGCCAAACAGACCAAGGCTTCCTCTTTCAAAGTCGACTTCGAGACGGACGAACACAGGGACGCCTGGAAGGAGGCCATCGCTACGGCCCTCCCACCCCTCCCATCCCTCGACCCCGACAACCCCCTATCCATCGACGCCTTCGCCAACGCAGTCCAGACGGCCATCGCGGAGGCCTGCCATATCCACATGGAGACCAGGCTCCCCTCCAAAGCCCACAAACACCCATGGTGGAACGACCAGTGCGACGCGGCCGCCAGCGACCTCAGGGCGGCGGCCGGGGCGACGGCGGAGGAAGTCGCTGCGGCCCGCAATGCCCTCAAACGCATTACCAGGCAAGCCAAGAGGGCGTTCTATAATGACGTCATACGCATCAAACGGATCTGGGACCTTGCCCAGTGGCGACACGGGAGGAGGCTCACCGGTATCCCAGCCATCCGCATGCCGGACGGCACACTCACACATAGCACGGACGGTATAACCCAAGTGCTCTCGGACAGGTTCTTCGTCCAGGGCCTCAACGACATCTCCCCTGCCCAACACGATGACCCGCCTGCGATCCTACCGAGGACGTTTGTCGCAATCACCACCACGGAGCTTGACCGGCTCCTGGGAGGCTGCGACAATAAATCGGCCCCCGGTACGTCGGGCATCTCGTGGCACATCATCAAGTTGGCGTGGGAAACCATCGCGGACCACCTCGCGGCCCTGTACAACGCGTGCCTCCAAGCGCAACACCACCCACAAATGTGGAAGGAGGCGACGGTCGTGGTCATACCCAAACCGGGCAAAACGGACTACCTTGCCGCCAAGAGCTACCGGCCCATCTCGCTCATCGAATGTCTCAGTAAGTTATTGGAAAAGGTGATCTCCAAGCGACTCCTCTTCGAGGCGGACCAATTCCATCTGCTGCCGACGAACCAGTACGGCACGAGAGCCTTCTCGTCCACCATAGACGCCGGTTTAGCCCTAACGCATGACGTACAATGCGCCTTCCGAACCAAGCGACACTCGGCGGCCCTCCTCTTTGATATCAAGGGTTTCTTCGACCATGTCCATCGTCAGCGACTTGCGCACACCCTGCGCCTACTGGGTTTCCCTCCAAGCATAGTCGGCTGGGTGGACTCTTTCCTCCGCAACCGGAAGGTAAAGCTCAGCTTCAACGCGGAAACCTCCGACCAACTGGACCAGCCCATCGGCACGCCGCAGGGCTCCCCGGTTTCCCCAGTCCTCTCGGCGATGTACACGTCAACGCTCCTTAAGCTGCGGCCGCCGCATCCCAACTCAACCCTCGGCCTTTATGTCGACGACGGTATCATTTTCGCACACGGAAAGTCTTGGGACGAGGTTGATGGGATCCTGAGGGACAGGTATGGGCAATGCGAGGACTGGCTCCGTAGGTCCAACCTGGAATGTGAACCGGACAAGACTGAGCTTATTTACTTTACCCCCCCTCGAGTCAAGCGCTTCGGCGCCCCGCCATGCTCGCTGCTCTTACCTGACCCCCCTCACCATACCTACTATCGCGTACGGAGCTCCACCTCCTTACGATATCTCGGTTTCTTTTCACTCACCAGCTCAAATGGGACTTGCACGCGGACACGATGGTAAATCGAGCCCGTGCGTCCCTGAAAGCGTTGCGTTTGCTAGGCTCGTCCCAGCGCGGCATATCCACGGCCAACTGGCGGCTATTGTTCAACGCGATATGCATGCCAGTTCTCACGTACGGATGCCAGCTGTGGATCTCAGCAAGCAACAAGAAGACTTTATTAAAGAAGATCCAGGTAGCTATGAACGAGGGGGTCAAGGTGATCTCTGGTTCCTTCCGGACAGCGCCGCGAGGCCCCCTCCACGAGCTCCTCCGAATCCTCCCGGCGAAGTACGCCATCGATAAACTGACGCACACTTCCGCCCTCAGGCTGTTCCGCGTTCCCCGGTCGTCCCAGCTCATAGCCCGCCTGGGCGACGACTGGGACCCACCAGTCCAGAGCGGCCCGCACTCCAGTAATGGAGGGGCGGTGTGCAACAGACCACTTAGTGTCCGGTCTGGAAAGACACGACAGCGCCCCACTGCCTTGGAGGCTCTCGGCGCGCGGGTCGACCCACTGTTGACGGAGCGCGTCGACGTAACCGCGGTGCCACCCTGGGAGGTTCCCAACTGGGGCGCGCGTACCACGGTCAAGGAGTTCCCGGACTCCAGATCTCGGAAACGCTACGTCAAAGGCCTATACGGTCACGCGACGGCGCAGAGTACGTTGGTAATCCGGGTGTGCGGGACGGTCTCTAACAAGAACCGTTTCGACGACAAAATGGTGGGCGGCGCGGCCATCTCGTACTGGCAGGGAGAGGCGGAGCCACGCACAAAGGCGTGGACGCTCGGTGAAGGAGTCGAACGCACAGACGTCCTCCTCTTCAGCCTTTCAAAGGCAGCCGAGTTCATTGCAGCTGAGTTCACGCATGCGCCCCCTTCGTACATTTACATTCTTTGTTCGGACAAGGCCACCCTCCAACGGGTCTTTAATATTCGATCGCTGGTCAACCAGACGGACCACCTCCGCTGGCACCGTTCACTCACTGATTTCTTTTCTCACCAGAGGGATACCGCCGTCAGGCTGGTATGGGCCAAAGAGGACGCGAAACGGCCCGCGGATCTCCTTGCCAGGCAAGCTGCTCTGTTTCAATGCTCGAACACCCCCCCCTCCACCCTGAAGAGCGTACAGTCAGCCGCCCACGTCAAAAAAGCGGCACGCGCTCACGCCTTCCGATCATGGTGTCAGGATTGGCTCGACCAATTTAACCCATCACACCCCTCATACCGACCTCCTGACACCCAATACGGGATCTACGGCCACGCCATCGACCTTGACCAACCCCCAGATGGCCGCAATCACCCCATCTGGAAGGCCGCCATTCCCCCGCGAAAACCCGACCCCGACTACATCCCCATCACCAGGAGGACGCACTGCACGGCAATGCAACTCGCCACGCTGCACTCCTTCACGTCGGATTACGCCAAGAGACATCGACCGGACCTCCCCCCGGAAGCGTCAGCCTGCCCGTGCGGCTACCCGGACCGGTCCTTTGTCCACCTCATATACGAATGCCCGCGCTATGAACGAGCGCGGGGACGATACATCACCCGGCTGAGCGTCCAATATACGGCGCCAACCGACCTATTCACTGGAGGGGAGCTCTACGACCCCTACGACTTCCTGGTGTTCCTGCAGAAGACCGGCGCAGCATCAAGACCTGAGACGGGGCCCTTAGCGGCGCCGTTTGACCCTGGATGATCGCGGTCAGCCCGATCAAACCCCTTACTAACCCCCTGTTTTTTCAAAACAAGCCCCGACGGTGTCCCGGACGGATCATTCCCGGGCCGTCTTTGCGCGTGTTCACTTCTGTTACCCGCGAACCCCTTTGTCTTTGTACCAACCGTGTCTTTGTCCGGCTCCCTCTGCGTAGGTGCCCCTCTAGGCTGAGTTAAATTTCTCAGCCTATTTACTTCTCGCTCGGCGCATGCGTTCCATACGCATTCACTCTCACAAATTTTCTCTCGTATCTACGACCGAAGACCGGCTTTGTACTCTGTACTGCTCCGGAAATAGAAATTCTTCCAAAAAAAAAAAAAAAAAAAAAAAAAATCAACGTACTCTGTGTGCGCGCCAATGCCAATGACACGTTCATCGGCGGGTCCCCTCTGCGGCGGGTAGTGCAACACGCGCATCAGGGCTGCCGAGTTTCGTGTCTATTTCGTGTTCATACCATCACCGACTGTTCCACGTGTGCGCTGCTGTACAGCCAATGTCGGGCACATGCACCCAACGCTTACCTTGTCATCGAAAAAGTCGGGTGCGAGGTCGAGGGCCCGCGCGAAAAGGGGGAAGAGGTTCTTCCCAAGGCCTACTGCGGCATGGCTGCACGACATCAAGAGGTGGGTTTCTCAGATCCGTCGTAATGGTCGTCCAGTAGAAGAATCGGACATACTAGTAGCTTAGCAGTGATTTCCTGAACCCCGGGACGTGAGGCCAAACGTTCGCGCCGGCCATGGAGCCGTCGTTCATGCGGGATGCATCAAGGGTACCCGGGGTGTCATCCAATGCCTCCCAACCAAACTCAAACCCTTCGTGCATATCCCCGGTGCCAGCTGGATCGTTGTTACTGCTCAAAACAGCATTGTACCCTTTGAAATTCGGCGTTTTGGTATTGTCGAGCTGATACATTCGTCACGAGGAAGTCATAAAACTCCTTTAAAAAGAATGCTTGCCTCCATCTTAGTTTCTAGGGGAAGGGAAAAGTACGTCTTCATGGACGCAAGAACAGCTGCAATAGTCTCTTCAGAGATACCGTGGTTCGTTACTGCGTAGGATCGTCAATGCCTAATCTTCGGATCTTGTCAAATGCGTACCGTAGAAGAAGCCAACATCAATGCACGCATCCCTGATCTGTTTTGCGAGGGCCCGTTGAACGTCAGGGGTCGGATCGCCGATATCCTTCAAATCTCTAAAGACAGAACTGTGAGAGCAGGTTGGACGCGGAATGAACAAGCAAACATAATCGGTATCTCAGAAAATGCTGTATTAGCACTCCGTGCGGCTTCGAGGAGGGACATCGCGAACCCTTGTGGCCGCGGTAATGCGAACGTTTACCGCGGTATTCCGGCCCGGATGGACTTGGAATATCCACATAATTCCTTGCATAACCCTTGGCATAACCCAAAAATCCTCACTCTTGAAATGTTAAAATCTTGGAATCTTGGGCTGCCGAGTAGAAAAGTCTGAGGAAAAGACAGGAATTCCGTGGATTGCAACTGTCTCTGACGGTGTCGCCTGTCGGTGCCTTGGTTGGTGCCCCACGCGCGCCTAGCAGCTTATCAAATCCAAATCGGGACTTGGACTCGGGCCCAGTGAAGCTGAAGCCAATTGAAACTCAAAGAGCCGACGCAACTACAACTCGAGCGCAATGGTTCTTTTCTTTACTTCGACAGGTCCGTCCAATTTTCCATGGAAAGGAAAACACCTCAACAACCCTAGTTAGCCTATGAGCCTCCAGTGACTGTATACATGGGTCGGGATAAGGTGGAAAGTGCGTATGTTGTGTCTAGGACCATGCAGTCGCTCATTATTTAATGGCACGGCACAGATGAAGACCTGATCAAATATGCGTGGCCACAGGATGTTTGGTTCCACGTAGATAAACTTTCCTCTGCACACGTGTACCTCCGACTGCCTGAATCGATACCCTCTTGGGAAGCCATTCCTGAGGCATTGCTGGTAGACTGCGCACAGCTCGTCAAGGCAAACTCAATCGAAGGTGCTCTCCAAACCGTTTACATTGTCCTTTCAACTCTTACTCGAGACGTGCAGGCAACAAGCGGAATGACCTTACCATCATCTATACACCAGGCGACAACCTCAAGGTACGATCTCTGGCTGCCCTGCATGTCTTACCCTGAGAATTTTGTGCGAAGAAAACTGGGGATATGGCAGTGGGACAGGTGTCGTTCCACAACGACAAACGAGTACGCCGTGGCTCGCATCGAATAACCCACCTCATTGAGCTTTGCCTGCGCAGGTAAAACGTGGTGCGCATGCTTCTCCGCGTGCAGCGGCATGACGCGCCCACACTCTGTTCAGTTCACGTGCCGAAACGCGAGAATGCGATCGTCAATCGTCTAAACAAGACAAAAGTCGAACGTGTCGTCGACCACGAGGCAGAGCGGATCGAGCGAGCCAAGAGCGAGAATGCCGCCAAGCGTGCCGCGGCAGCGGCCAAGGTATAATCTGTCCACATATTTCAGTCGCTAGAACGCACTGACCCGGTGTCTGACCGTGCAGAAGAAGGCCGATCTGGAGCTTGCAGAGGCGCGCAAGGCGGAGAAGGCTGCGCGCTCATACGATTCATTCCTAAACGTGGAAGTCGATGGTGAAGAGGAAGAGGTAGTGGAGCCGAAGTATAATTCGGTGAGAGAAATGGAAGAAGATTTTATGTAGGGTTATCAATCATTGTGCGTCATTGTACCTGTTCGCATCGTGTCTTTATCCTTTTGCAGCGACCTTGTCGCTGTGTTCTCGCATCTGCTCTCCTTGCGCCTTCACATTGCAACAGCCTTGAGCAACCAAGATGAGCACCCATGTGACGCTGTTGACGGTAGTACCTATGGGCACTCCCCGAAACGTCACTTGATAGTAACTGAAGGAAGTTTCCTCGAGCGGTGTCCACTCACTCACTGCACCGTGCAGCACATCACGCCTCCGCATTCTTCAAGTTCCCTGTATCTAATAACGGACACAGCCATCTTGTACACGAGATCCCCACCGACGATACTGTATGTACTGAGTTTCACCAATATTGAGTGACGCTTCTGGAAAGAAAGGGGGAAATCACATTGATGAGGAATTGGCCAGCACATGTTGTAAGGTACAGGTTATTCTCGGGGCGGGTCCGAAGTGAGATGAATCCTGCGTGTCCCCTTGGTCGTTTCTCGAATTCTCAAAGCTGTAAGCTGTAAGGTTTGTTCGTGCAGTCAATCGTGGCAGTTTCCAGGGATATGAGGCCCGAGACCCCGCCGAAGCAAGCCGAGCGATTGCTTGTCGGGCAAAGGTGCCGGCCACTGACTAGTTTACCTGGCCTACGGGCACACCTCGAAATGTGACCTCGACCGAAGGGAGCGTTTACTGACGAGTGCACTGGACGGTGGGCCACGGTCTCGCCCTTTATCCGATAACCGCTATCAACCGGACACAGTCACTGGCAACTTGTTTTACAGTAATGTACACCGGCTTTTGCCGACAATATGTACTGACTGATTCAACCTCTCACAGAATGCTGGCTGTGGGTCAAACAACGCCTCAGACACCCCAGCGTTCGCGCTCTTCTGCAAGGAGTGACGTCACTTCGGGAAAGCGAGGCGTGACCCTGCAGTCAAACGGAGCTGGATGGCTAATCGCGAGGTGAGGACGTCAGCTACTCTGAAACACGGCGTTGGGCGCTGCCCGCGCGGGGGACTCACATGAATAGTCCTGGACCCACAAGGGTGTCCGTGTCTGGCAGGACCTCGTTTCCGCTCTCGTCCCGCACGCGCTCGAAGTTGACCGCCCACAGAGTCCTTGCCACGTAAAGGAACAGAGAGTCGTTGGCGAGGAGCTTTCCTACGCAATTCCGCCGCCCGAAACCGTAAGTGTAGTGCCCTTCCTGGTTTGGGTCCATGGGCCCCGAGGTCAACTCTCCGCGCTCGCCAAGGAATCGTTCTGGCCTGAATTCGTCCGCATCGTCTCCGAATACGGTCGGGTCGTGGTTGCATTGCCAGATGTTGGCCATGCACGCCGTGCCCTTGGGTATGTACATCCCTTCGTACCAGTCTTCACGCGTCGCAACGTGAGGTACTCCGAATGGCGCAGCGGGTCGCCAGCGAAGGGTCTCCTTTATCAATGCATGTATGTACGGAAGGTCGGGAGAGTCGGAGAAGGTCGGGAGGCGATCACGGCCAACAACGGTGTCGAGTTCAGCTTGCGCGCGGCCTTGTGCCTCGGGGAAGGCTACCATGGCCACTGTCCACCAGTTTAAAACGGATACAATCGTTCCAGAGCCTGCAGAGCTATAATGCACACATTCTCAGGCTTTCGTTTTTTTCTCGCCGATCGAGGACTGCGTCTACTCACTGCATCGACCCAGCAAGAAATGCCATCTCTGCCTCAGCCAGGAGGTTGCGATCGGCACTCAGTATCAAGGAGGCGGAAATGCTAGGACGGGTCCCACCACGGGCCTACAAGGTCTATCAGCCAGGCTTTGGACTGTGTACGCTATGGTCCCGCGCACCAAATCACCCCGGACACGATTTAAAAGACGCAGGAAGATTTCTTGATGTTCGGCAGCCTGCTGCAAGCCTTCCCTCTTCCATTTTGCGAATCTAATTTGCACTTGCGGGTTAGCACTAATCAGGGATACATGAGAAACCTTATGTATCACCTCTCTGGGATGTACATCATCCAAGGGAAAGATTCAACAAGGAAATTCCCAGGCGTCGCAGCATATTCGACCCGTTGATTGTAGTTATCGATTCCTTTGATGGCGGTGTCTTGTCCCGATATGAGTGTTGGGTAGTCGTACAAGACGGACATAATTGCGGAAGTTGCAGCACGCTGAAAGTGCTTTGTGCGATCGCTACTGGACGAGTTCGTCAGGAGAGCCGAAACCAAGATGGTTGCCTCCTTGGTAAGAACAGGATAATACGCCTGCACTGCCTCCTTGCTGAGAGCTGCCTGTGCTGCACGCCGTTGGCGACGCCAACTGTACCAGCGCTTATGGTCAACAACGCGTGGTTATGTCCCATACTTAGCCTAGGACTTACGACGCGGTATAGCTCATAAATCCCATCACAAGGTCTTTGCTAAGAATCTCCTGTGCCATAATGAGCCGCGGTCGGTCGGAATAGTTGTTTGAACGGCGCTCAAGAAGTTCGACGGCAGGTTTAAGGCTATTGAGCACGATCGTAGGTGACCCTGCGGCATCAAGGTACATAACCTCTCCTACAGCCCCAGTGCTTGTGTTTTAGCACACCTTCCCAGCGAACTAGTAGTTACTCACTGAAGCGATCCTTGCAATCTTTCGAGATCAGCCAGTGTAAATCCGACAACTGGAGGGAATTTCCAATGATTGGCGTGCGTCGAGGGCTGGGAGGTAGTTTCCGCCAAGGGCTCCTTGCATATGAGACCACGAAAACGATAAACAATGCGAGAAGGATGCCTGTCGTCAGGGTTCTGTCCTCCAAGATCGATCTAACAACGGTTTCCCTCAGAAGGCCCGGCGGAGCAGATCTATTGAAGGGATCCGATAACGCGAGCGGGGGCAAGTAATTTGGAACCGGCCTATACTTGACGAGGATGTTTCCTTCTTCCGGTGATGGTATGGCGGACGTATAGGTCGGGGCCTCGTAAGGTCCTGGGGGCCAGCCCATACACTTCTTCAGACCACTTATTCGTGGAGTGAAGCGAGGTTCCATCGAAGATATTCGCGTGGGCCGTAGATCTTGTCGTAGAAAGTAGGAGGGAGGTTGGGGCCAGTGCGACGGCCATATTTCACTCGATAACAGCTTTAACAGGAGCTGCCCAGGCCACGAGGAATGGAAGGTGGTATGCCTGATTTGTGTAAATACGGATTGGGAAGCGAAATTCTGCTCTATTTGATATAATTCAGCACTCATATGACATATATCAGTTTACGTCTGGAACGCTGGGAAGTATGGCTTTCAGGAACGTTCTCGGCCTTGTGGCCATTTCTTTGACTTCCAAAGCGAAATTCAAGTTCGACGATTGGATGTGAATCGTCTGGTAACACACCGGCAGCCGTCGCTTTATGCCCTCAGCGAATTAGTCTCGCCAATATTGAGTGATGCTTCGGGAAAATGAGGTGCAAGATTATTACACGGATATAGAATCGGTTGAGTATAAGGTACAGTGCTGTAACAGTTATTCTCGGTCCGGGGCCGGAGCAGAAGCGAGATGATAACCGCTCCGAGTCGTAAGAACAGTTGCATCAGGTATACTGTATATATCCTTCTCTCCAGGGCCACAGCTTCTGGGACCGCAGCAACGAAGACCGAAGACGAAGTGATAATTATGATGAACCGTGACGGTGATCCGCTTTCGAGTTCCGATGTATGCTCACGGCTTCCCGAAGGTCATGTAGCTCACTGGCACGTTGCACCACCGGCGCGTATCCGCGGCGTCAGAATGACTTCGTGCCAGTGAGGCTTACGTTCAGTAAGTGTATAATGGCGAGATCTGAGGAGATGATATTCTGAGTCCCTGCTTCAAGTCAGCGGCCATTGCCGTCTTGTTGAGATTATACCTCCCATGTGTTTGTCCTGCCCTGTCTTGTCATGGGAGGGGTCGCGGGGACCACCACGACACGCGCCGCTACTAGAATCTGGGAAATAATAATAATCACTCATATATATAAAGCGTGGCTTGCACCCAACCGTGCCAATCCGGAGTCCTACCTCAGATAGCATACGCAGTCTAGACGTCAAGGTCCAGCAACATATTACGGCGACAGAGAGACATTTCATTTGAGAAAGACTACACGATACTACTACTATCCACGGCGAGAAAAGAAATTATGTCCCAAACGCGATTCTACCTTATCGCTTCCCCGGACCTTTAAATCCGAGTCGCCTACAGCGGGTACGCAAGTGACAGTTTCGTAAGGAGTTCCATCCCCTCAACGCGGTACCTGTCTAGCGTTATAGTTCTGTTGGTGACTTGACTATCAACGAGTGTCATCAATTGCCTCGACCAGGCGGTATACTGCGGCCATTGGGGGCTCAATCCACCATTGGGGTCCAGATTCGTAGCAAAATGGATTAGGTAGTCCGTCAGGTCTCCCCCGCCGTAGATGTTCAGATTATCGGACCCGTGGAACGAACCGAGTACAGGCAGCGACTTCAGGCGCTTACTTACTGTGTGAGAATCGACGTGTGAGTGGAATGGACAATAACCCGCACGTGGAGGCGGGGAAACAAGCGCAACATACAAAACGACCAAGTATTCTGCTTTTCCGACAAGTTGTTCAGGAAAAAGCGGCGTGGTACTTGGAACCCAAAATCACCCAAGATCGAAGCAAGGCGTTTGAATTGTGGGGTAAACGCATTTTGAATGCCCGTGTCGTAAGGCGAACCCTGAGTGACATCCTGGGGGTACAGTGTAAGCAACTCGTCCAGCTCTGCATCCGTTGCATTGGGCAAGAAGAATTCTGATAAGTAATTGCGTAGGTCCGCTTCGGTCCTGCAGACATTCTATGGTCAGTCTAACGTCATAAGACGTGCCATAAACATCGAGTATTCACGTGAGGTTTGACGCAGAAAGAGCAAAAATAGTCCCTTCATCATCGCAGACCCCTGTGACAAACGGGATTCTGGCAACTTTACCTCGTTGGACGAGTTTCTGGGGATTATCCGCCAGAAAAACGCCATCTGCACGAGGCTGCCAGGCGATCGTAAGAGACTCTGGGTTAGTTAGTTGGCCACTACGAAACTTGGAGCTATCAATAGTGGCCTTCAGCTTCTCGTATGGTGCTGCCCGCAGACATGCTAGGGTGTCGGAAGAGCCTGAACAACCGGTACGTTCAACCAGGTCGTCGTAATATTTTTGACCCTACGGGATCGCTCAGAATCGGGCAGATCCGGGGTGCATATCCTTACATGGGTGATATCACCAATCGGCGTGGGCGATCCAGATTGCATGAATGCTGCGCGGAACAGGCCTTCGGTATTCCCACCACTTGCCAACATCTGGAGTGACACCGAAACTGCGCCAGCACTTTCACCCCAGCTGAAAGATGTCAGCAGACTCTGCGTCAAGGGGCCGCTCCACTCACATCGTCACTTTCGATGGATTTCCACCAAATGCGTGAATATACTTCTGTACCCAACGAAGTGCCAGACGCTCTGTAAAGCCAGACGTTACGATACTGATTATGCCGACCGCCCGAACACTCACGGTCCCACAGCCCGAGATTGCCAACTTTAGCGTCTTTGACTTCTTGACTGGCCAGGAACCCGAAGGCTAGAAACGGTCGAATCCGTTTAGAGAAAAAAAACGGAACCAACCTGAGGCTCAGGCGCACCTGAAAGGCTGAGAAGATGGGATTCCCGCAAAGTCACGATTTTCACGAAGAACGATCCGTGTTGTGCTCACCGATAGTTCATGCTGACGTATATCACAGGCTCCTCCAGTGCAATAGAGCGCCTCACTATTACACCGCCATCGTAGCTGTGCATTTCTTTATATTTTCCCAGGAAACGAAAGATGAAAAACCATACAATGTTGACGACCCGAATTCGAAACTCCCTATGTGGAATTAAATTATGTTAGTGAGAACAACGTGTAAAGGACGTCTCACCTCCATACATCCACTTCCGAAGCGGATTATTAGTATTAGCTCAAGCGATAGCATATCAATCAGAGTACACACCACTACAACCGGGAGCTTTGAACCACGTCCGGCCTGGGATGGTGCAACGACATTGAGAACCAAACCTGCAACTATCCTCAGAATTGCTCTCCTTGGAAGAGTCCACAATGGTCTCCTCACAGTCTTCACCGTCTAGAATCGTGGCTCCGGAGCCGCTTGTGAGGAGGTCGACCGTCTCTTGAGGTAACCCATTCGGAATTGCAAGCGTAGTTGCTTGTTGGGTGCACGAAATACCGAACGCAGTAGCATTGTGTGTACCAGAGTAGGGGCCAGGCACCTGGGGAAGACGGAAGCGCAGGTCACCAACTCTGTCAGTGAAGGCCAGTTCGGCGGGTCAGTCAGGGAGGACGGAGAGTTGCACTACAGACGGTGGTTGGGCGAAGGGGATGCCGAGGAACCTGTTCACGCCGTCGGTTGTTGTTCCTATGAACGTGCCCCTGTCAAGCGTAACGATAGGACAAGTAGCAGGTATTGTAGGGGCGGCCAAAACTGTAGCAGTCGCGGCGCAGATGAAGACAAGCAATTCTCGAAGAAAGGCCATGACCGCCAGAGAGAATACCTGGCGAGTTCCAAAGACCTCTGAACAGGGTCATGAGGAAAGAAATTGGTCTTTAAGTAAGTGCGTTTTCTCTTTGACTCGTAGAAAGGTGCACTTTGCCGTACCCAAACATTGCGCGGTCAGACTTGAAACTTTCAAGGAGAATGACTAATGTTTAGTGCCATATACCTGCACCCGGATGTCAAAAAAGAGTTGATCAAAAAACAATACCATGGAAGGACCTCAGTTCGCATGTGACTCAGGCTTGCATGCGTTGTATGGGCGTCGTCCTTGGCATCACACCGCAAATGGTTTCATTGTCTGAGTTGGTGGTAAGCTGACCCCCACACTTCCCCATCTTGCTATGTACGATAGATGAGACGTCAGAAATGAGTCAAGTGAGTCAGACGTACTGTAAGTTTAGCATCACATAGTGATGGGAAAGTTCAGTTCGAACTTCGGTGCGAACCCGAACTTTCCTGAACCGAACCCCGGTTCAGGGTTCGGGTTCGGCCTTTGACCCGAACCGGACCGACGGTTCCGTTCGGGGTTCGGCAAAACCCCGATATTCGTGAACCGTCGTGAACCGCGTTTGAACAGGTTCGAACCGAACTTTTCATACTGTAGCTGGCAAATGTACAATTTTTGAACATTTCCGAAATGAAGTATATTACAGTTCAGCCCATTCCAAGTGCGAGGTGTCGGATCCACAAATCTGAAACTGTGCGCTTGTGTGTGGCGTTGTGTGGCGGCGCACGGCGACTGCATTGTGGCTTGTTATCTCCCCCAATCCCTCTCTTATCGCCTCCTCAGTTCTTCTCTCTCACCCGCTCACGTCGCTACATTGGATCAACTTGAACAACGGCGACTCACAGATGGCCACTAGGGCACCAATAGACCAGCCGCGCGTTCCCACGTCTCGTCCCTCTCGCGGTATGCTGCAGCTCAGGCTCTCAGGACGCTTAAATGTTTTTTTTTGGATTCACAACTTTCTACTAACTTAATTTTATTTATTAACATAGGACCTTGACCGCTCAAAAGCCGCATGACGTGGGCGACGACTTGGAAGTGACCACGACCATGACGGTGGGGCGACGTTGACCCACGACACGACCAGCACAGCGGCGCCAACAACGGCGACGACAGGGCAACACGACAACGACAATGACAGCTGCGTCAAGTACAAGGTCGGCCGGTTCCCGTTCCTCGCGAACTCGCGGGCCAAGACGAACCTGGACACCGAGGGCCAGGTAAAGTTCCTCGTTAAGGTGGAGACGGACCGCATCCTCGGGGTGCACATCATCGGTACGTGTGCTGTTTTCCGCGTTTGGGACCGAGTTGCTGAGTTTCATGGAGATAGGTCCTAATGCTGGCGAGATGATCGCAGAGGGTGTCCTTGCGCTCGAATACGGTGCGTGCGAGCGCCGAGGACATCGCACCCACGACACACGCACGCTTTTTCATCCTGTCCTGACCACGACTTGTCCTTCCCTCAGCCAACATTGTCCGAGGCGTTCCGCGAAGCCGCCCTGCAAGTGTCCTCCGGGAACGCGATCCTCTTCTAGATTGTGACTACACCGACGACGGCAACGACTACGCGACGCGCATCTCGCGGCACCCGAGCGGCGGCAGCAGCAGCGTCGACCCGCCGTCCTTCCCATATGCGTACGCGTATTCGCACGAGTCGGATATACCGCACGTGCGCACGGGCTCGCCCGTCCCGCGAGAGGAGTCGGACGTATCGGAGATGGGCCCGCTGTTGGATGCGGACGACGCGGTGCCCATGCTCACGCTCACGAACCCGGATCCGCAGTCCCCCCCAAGTCCGCTGCAGTCGCCGGAGACACCACCGGAGACGCCACCGCGGCCCCCGCGGTGGCTGAGCCGCTCGCCGAATCCTTCACCGAAGAGCTCGCCTTTGCATATCGCGCGAGCATTATAGTACTTTCTCTCTACTTTGTTTATATAGGTACAACGTGACAATTATGGTCACGACGGTGATGTCTATGGCAGTAGCGACAACATCGGCGACAACCACGACATGACCACGATGACAAACACGACAACGACAACCACGACCACAGCCACAAGTCGGCGTCCACGCTAACCACGGCCACCCACGGCCACCATGGTTTACGACCACCACGACAACGACTTCGAAGACGGGCACCAACAGCGACGGTCAATCCCTAGCTGCAGCTGCAAGCTGAGCGAGAGTCGCGTTCGGGGCTTGGCGAGCCGCTGCCCTTGCCCGGCCACTAGTACGCAAGCCCTTGGGAGGTCTTTAGAGGGTGTTGACAGTGATGTAGAGGACATATAGTTCTTATAGTAGCCTTAGAAATCCCCGCAACTCAGTAATAGTTAGATTTAGATGCAACTTTAATGCGATTGTTTTTTGATGTTCTACCACAAAAGCGTTAGTACGCCTTTTGCGGTACACTTAGCTGGTGACTCCGCACGTTTGGCGTGATTACGTAAGCAAAATCTTCGGTTTTTGTCATATCGGTTCAGTTCGGGTTCAGACCCTCCCTGAACCGAACTGAACCGATATGAACCCGAACTGAGGGTTCAGTTCAAGGTTCGGCCAAACACCCGAACCGAACCGTAAGTTCGGTTCACGGTTCAGCCAAAAGGGTGCTGAACCGAACCGAACCGAACTTTCCCATCACTAGCATCACAGCCGGGAATTTGCGTGATCATGAACTCGTCCGATCAAGCGTCCGAAGGCTACCAAGGCGTTAATTTGCTTAGCATCCGCTCGAGGAGCAGACGCACCTAAAACGCCGAGAAGAGGAAAGGATGAGGGTCCCGCAAAAGACGAAGGACGATTCATGTTGTTCACTGATAGTTCATGCTGACGTAAATCACAGGCCCCCAGCGTAATTGAGCGATTCACTATGACACCGCTATTGTAGCTGTGTATTTCTTTATTTTCCCGGGAAACGAATGATGGAATAAACAAATGTGACCATACAGCGTTGACGACCCGGTTTCGACTCGGAAGGCGCCTGTGCAGTAATAAATTATGTCAATGAGAGCAACACGTCAAAGATATTGCGTAGATCGCACAACCATATATCCACTTCCAAAGTGGGTTATTACTATTGGCACAAGTGATAGCACGTCAATCGCAGAGTACACACAACTACAACCGGGAGCCTTGAACCATTCCTGACTTGGGATGGTGCAACGACATTGAGAGTCAAACCTACAACTATTATCAGAACTGCTCTCTGTATGGCACGGGGCGTCCGCAATGTCTCCTCACAGTCTTCGCCTCCATTGTGGGCCCGGTGACGCTCGAGAGGTAATCGACCGTCTCTTGAGGTAACCCGACCGGTACCACAAGCGGGCCTGTTTGTTGGGGGTACGAAAGACCGAACGCAGACGCATTATGTGTACCAGGGTAGGGTCAAGCGCCTGGGGAAGACGGAAGCGCAGGTCGCTAACTCTGTCAGTGAAGGCCAGTTCGGCGGGTCTGTCAGGGAAGACCAGGAGTTTAAGCCAACGCAATTACGGTAGTCGGGGAAAGGGGATACCGAGGAACCATGAATGTGTCCCCGTCACTGGCAAGTGTGACGATAGGACCAGTGTCACGTATTGCAGGACTCGGAGCAATGCAAGACTGTGGCGCAGATGATATCGCTTGTGATAACAACAATTCAGAAAGGCAGCCATGACCCCCAAAGAGAATGATACTGTAAGTGCGTTTCAGGGACCTCTCTGGACAGCGTCATGGGAAGGAAAATGGTCTTCAAGACATTGGCTTCCCTTTCCCAGGAGCGTGGGAAAGCCTCGGATACTGTAACGGATTCCAAAAAAAAATTCTTAGTACTTTAAGTTAGGCGACGCATAACCTCAGGTCTTCAGACTATGCTAACTCCAAATCGGTTGTCCGCATCAAAGATATGCAAGAAGAAATCTACTCTAGGTGGGCCCGCGATCCGAATCTACAATGTGACCGAACTACGAACCCAGTTTACAGTTTACAACGTGTTGTTGGGGGCGCTGTGCCTCTCGCTTTCCAACCACGACTCTGAGTTACTGTAAAATGTCCAAGGGGTTATCGCCGCTAGGAAGCACCACCATCACGGCGACTATGAGTGGAATCATACCGCCATCCAACACCTCTGCAAGTATCCTCGGGTCCTCGTAGACCTCACGGATCATGCCTTGAGCAATTCTTTTTCTTCTGCCAGAATCGAGAGCGCCTCAGGGAACCGAGTCTTAATTGTGCACTCGTAGGAAACTGGTCTGCTGCAGCGTACAAGTCAAAACACTTGTTGTGACACAAAATTGATGATAACGTACCAAGCTACGCCGTTGTATATGAAGGAGTACATATCGAGCGGAGTCTCTTTACCATCTTGGTCGTAGACCCGCTCGAGGTTTGAAGCCCATAGAACTGTGGCTATGAAAATGAAAAGAGAATCGTTGGCAACATGCTTCCCAGGGCAGGCGCGCCTCCCAAAGCCGTATGTACTGTGCCCGTCGTCTCGCGACTCTTGTGGTCCTGTCGCAGTCTTTCCTTCAGCATCCAGGAAGCGCCCTGGATTGAAGTTCGCGGCATCTTCACCATAGAACGCCGGGTCGTGGTGACATAGCCAAATATTTGGAAGGCATATTGTCCCTTTCGGGATGAACATTCCATCGTACCAGTCGTCTTCCGTTGTGCTATGGGGGATAGATAATGGGAGCGGGGGGCGCCAACGGAGAACTTCCTTGACTACTGCTTGCACATAGGGAAGACTTGGAGCATCCGAAAAAGCTGGGGTACGAGATCGACCGACGGCTGCGTCCAGTTCAGCTTGCGCGCGTTTCTGTATTTCTGGTTGCGTAATCATCGCAAGTACAAACCAATTCATCGCTGTATATGTCGTCTCTGCTCCTGCAGAACTGTGCATGGTGTCCACAAGAAAACTCTTGGCCGACATGAGCTAAGAACGCACTATAAGGATCCCACTAGCCAGGCCATTTCTTGATTGGAAAGCCCACTTCGTTCAGAGTTCTTAATGAGTGATGCACTGACACTTGGACGATCCGACCCTTTGGACTGTGGTGTGAAGACTCAGTGAACCCCGAATATATAACGATGTCAGCCAAAGGTAAGTACCCACAATCTCCGCGCGAACATTATTAAAAAGCCCTTCGAACATGTTTGTGTATCCAATGAAATATCGCTTGCTCTCACGCTTCCATTTTGCAAGGCTGACGCAATATTCAGTATTCAGTATGACAATAAGCGCCTAATAACTAATACATACCTATCGGGGATGTGCATCATCCAAGGAAATAGCTCAACTAGTTGTGCCCCAGGTACAGCAGCCTCCGAGACATAGTCATTAAAGGCGTGGATCTTTTTGAGGGTTTTGTCATTCTCCTCAAGCGTTGGATAGTCATATAAGATGGACATGGTCTCGGAAGCCGCAGAGCGTTGGAAATGCTTCTCCCGGGCCGCAGGGCTATCAAGAAGGGCGGAAGCGAGAAGGATTGCCTCCTTGTGGAGAATTGGATGATAGTCACGAACTGTCGACCTTGTGAGGCTCTCGTGTGCTGCACGGCGGGTCCGACGCCAACTACAGATAATACGTTCTTGTAAAATGTTCTAGAGGAGAGCGATGCACTCACAGGTCCCCGTATGGCATGAACGCGTATAATAAGCCCCCACAAAGAATGTCATTCGCAACGATGAGGCGGGGACGGTCAGAGTAAATGTTCGCGCGCCGACCAAGGAGCTCGGCGGCCACTTTGTGGCTGTTTATGACGATGATGGGCTGACCCAGAGCATTACAGTACATCATCTCGTCTGGGGTATACCTCCGATAAAACAAATGACATGACCCGTAGGAGAAGCGGACATACTAAATTGTTTCTTGCAATCCTGTCCAAGTAACCAAGCCATGTCCCGAAGCTTGGAGGCATTTCCGAGAATAGGAAACCCACTGGGACCGGGGGGAACGCGGCGCCAGGGGCTCTTGGCGTACCGAACAACCAAGACAACCACAATACCTACAATCAAGCCAACGGGAAGTGTGAGAGGAGCAGAATTAAACGAGCGAAAGTCGTAGCGCATGTGGCCCAGACGAGGAATGAAACTTGCGCTCGTCATGATAGGCCTGAAGTATAGTTGGGGGACACTTACTACAAGTAAGCGTTGCTCATATAGAGATAAGCCTAACGTCACGGCGTAAGCGCCTAGCCATTGGGCACATGAACAAACGACAGCATGGGCGTGGGTCCGAACGGCGTTCTATCAGCGCATCAGTCACATTGCTGTACTGCAGCTAGTACTGAACAGAACAGGTGGATTTCTGCATTAGGCAGTTGCCTTCCAAACTTGATAGCCGTGCTCTGTTGGGATTCGGCCCGGAACGGACAGTCCGGCAAACCAAGGATAGACCGACAGATTATATAATCGTCATATTACCGTACCCGTATCAAGGCCTTGATCAAGGCTGCAGATATTTTCTCTTCGTCGTATTCTTGATCTGTCTCCCCCAGCCAAAACAACAGCCCCATGTAATCAGTACCAAAATGGTGGATAAATGCATTGTATTAACAGGGACTCAGAACCTGCAAACGAAAAACTATAGCGCTGAACTCCCGAGTTAGAGAGAGTTGGGGTCGAGTCAAGGGTCGAGTTGCCAACTCGCACCAACTCGCGGCAACAACAAACACGTGATCGAAGGCGGCCGTAGCCGAGCACACTGGCATATCTAAGTACTTTCCTTTTTTTCGAACATCTGAATACGTTCCCGTGCTTAGTACCTACGTTTTGGCATCCGGGGCTCAACGTGGTTGGGTGGGCAAGTAGTCCAGCCATGAGTTACAGCATGAAAATGCCCTGGCAGCCCGAACTCAGGATGAAAGCACGGTCATGGTGGCATTTTATCAAAGAGAGGCTATAGGAGGCTTCCATTCTCCGTCGAAGAATATAACGACGAATTAAGTCCCAATTGTGGTTCTACCTAATCGCAACCCCGATAAATCAGCTACAGCGGATTCGCAAGTGAAAGTTTCGTAAGGTATTTCATCGCCTCAACGCGGTACGTGTCCGACGTTATAGTTCTGTTGGCGGCCTGTCTATCGACGAGCGTCATTAATTGCCGAGATGAGGTGGTGTACCGCGGCCATTGTGGGCTCAATCCGCGGACATTGGGATCCAGGTTCGTGGCAAAGTGGATTAGGTAGTCCGTCAAGTCCTCCCCGCCATAGATAATCGGAATATCGGACCCATGAACCGAGCCAAGTATGGGCAGTGACTTCAGGCGCTTGCTTACTGTGAACGTGTGAGTGGGGTACAAGAATCCGAGTGCGTAAGTGGGAAAATACGAAGGTGCAACGTACAAAAGGACCAAGTATTCTGCCTCTCCGACAAGCTGTCCAGGAAAAAGCGCCGTGGTGCTTGGAACACAAAATCGCCCAAGAGAGATGCAATACGTTTGAATTCTGGGGTGAATGCATTCTGGGTACCAGTGTCGTACGGCGAACCCTGAGTGACATCCTGGGGGTACAGCGTAAGCAGCCTGTCCATCTGGGCATCCGCTATACTAGGAAAGAGGAATTCCGATAAATAAGTGCGTAGCTCCGCCTCGGTCCTGCGAGCACTCCATGATCAGTAAAATGATTGACGTGACAAAAATCGGGCATTTACGTGACGTTGGTCTGAGAAAGAGAAAACAGAGTCCCTTCATCATCGCAATCCCCTATGACGAACGGGATCTTCGCTACTTTCCCTTGTCGGGTGAGCTTCAGCGGGGAGTCCGCCAGAAAAATGCCATCTATTCGGGGCCGCCAGACGAGCGCAATAGACTGCGGAATGGGTGGTTCATTGGTCACTACGAAAATCTGACGAACGTGGTGAAGTAGACCACTCACCTGATATGAGAAGAGTGATGGTGTGCTGTCCATAGCAGCCTTCAACTCCTCGTAGGGTGCCACCCGCAGACACGCTAAGGTGTCGGAAGAGCCCGTGCAACCAGTGCGTTCAACGAGGTAGTCGTAATATTGTTGACCCTACAAGCACAAGTTCCTTCAGAAGTTGAGCGAATACGCAGAATATATGCTTACACGCGTGATATCATTGGTCTGCGAAGGGGGCCCAGATTGCATGAATGCTGCGCGGAACAGTCCTTCAGTGTTCCCACCGTTTGCCAACATCTGGAGTGATACTGAGATTGCACCAGCACTTTCGCCCCAGCTGAAAGATGTCAGCAGACTCCGCGTTAAAAGGCCACTTCACACTTACATTGTCACTTTCGACGGATCTCCACCAAATGCGTGGATATACTTTTGTATCCAATGAAGTGCCAGACGCTCTGCAAAGTCAGATGTTACAACGGTCATTGTGCTGACTGCACGAACGCTCACGATCCCACAGCCCGAGATTGCCTACTTTGGCATCTTTGACTTCTTGACTGGCAAGGAACCCGAAAGCTAGCATGGGTGAATCTGTTCAGAAAAAAGAAATGCAATTAATCTGAGGCGCAGACGCACCTGAAAGGCTGAGACAAGGACGAGGGTTACGCAACGTCAAGAAAATAATAATTCAAGTTGTCCTCACCGATAGTTCATACTTACATAAACCACAGGCTGCTGAAGCGCGATTGAGTGATTCACAATGGTACTGCCATCGTTGCTGTGCATTTCATTATTTCCCAGGACACGGATGATGGAAAAATCGATATGATACGTACAAAGCTGACGACCCGACTTCGAAACCGCCTGTGAGGCATTAAATCAGGTTAGTAAGAGTAACAGGTCTAACGCATTGACTTCGTTTCACCTCCATATATCCACTGCCAGGGGGTTATCATTATTAGTGAAAGTGATGGCATACCCTTCATAGAGAACGCACCACTACTACCGGGAGTTTTGAACCCGGTCTGGCATCGGCGGGTGCAATGACATTGAGTGTCAGGCCTACAACTTATGATCAGAATTACTCTTCGTGATGCGGAGCTTCCCCAACAGCCTCCTCACAATCTTCGCCGTCTTGAATCGTGGATGTTCCGTTTCCAAAGAGGCTCGCGAAGTACTCGAGCGTCTGTTGAGGCAGCCCGTTCGGAATCGCAAGCGCAATCGCTTGTTGGGGGCACGAAAGGCCGTACGCAGTAGCATTGTGTGTACCAACGTAGGGGCCAGGTGCCTGGGGAAGATTGAAGCGTAGGTTGCCAACTCTGTCGGTGAAGGCCAGGTTGGCAGGTCAATCAAGGAAGGCAGAGAGCTGAACCGAAGTCAACTACGGACGGTGGCTTCGCAAAAGGGATGCCGAGGAACTTATTCACGCCGTTGGCCGTGGTTCCTATGAATGTTCCCTTGTCAAGCGTGACGATAGGACAAGTAGCATGTGTTGTAGGAGTGGCCAAGATTGTAGCAGCCGCGGCGCAGATGATAAGAAGCGACGCCCGAAGAAAGACCATGACCACCAGAGAAGAATTGGGAAAGTCTAAGGGGGACCTCGGAGCAGCATCATGAGAAGGAAAGCAGGCACCTAAAGTAGGTGCATTGGACGCCCAAATCAATGCCTCCCAGGTCTGGTGTCATCGCGACAATATTACTGTAACTTCAGAAGTCGAACTTCCTGATCCGATTTACCGTACGATACAACGGGAAGGCGCTTTTCTGATTATGAACAACTGGGTAACCCAGAAGTTCGAATTCAAATCGCGTATGACACACGCGGTTTGAAGTCGCCGTTTGATTCGTAACTACCCCACGTAAGCCTTATGACGCACGACCCGGAGGCTTCCATCGTGTTTAGTCAGTGGCAAGGTCAGTTCGAATAATATTTTTATTTATGAAGGTAGAGGTCCCGGAGGGGAAGTGGATACAGGCGTCTTCCGGCGTATGCTTTTAATTATATGATTTGTAATCTAAACGTCACGCATCGGCGTTTGCCCATTACGGGCATTGCCGGTTGGTAGTACGTAGCCCAGGAATGTGCAGGTGGGGGTGATTTCGCAGCCAATTTGGTGTGCTATTTGCCAGGGACGTGGACAAACGCCCGTGAGCTGAAGACACCGCCCAAGATGTCAGGCTTGTTCCCGTACCAGGCCTCCTTGGGCATGACCCCATCAAGAGTGAGCGTAGGCGTGACATTGCGGAGCAAGACCGCGTGTTCGAGCGCAACGTACCAGTATGATTGACATCAGCAAAACAAGAGGACATCTTTCAACACGGCGCGATTCCACCCCGCTTTCGCATTCATCCCAACAGCGATGCGACCGACACCCAACCCCTGGATGGGGCTCTTGTCACCCAGGACGATCTTCACCGCGGTCGGGAGAGGTGTGAAGTGAGGACTTGCGGTTGGAGCACATGATGCGTGATGCACCAGAGTCGACGATGCACTGATACTGGGGATCGTTGTGTGCGGGCAGGCCCTGGGACACTTTAGAGGCGAACAGTATCATCGGAGTTGAACGCGGGATCTTCGACGACAGCAATTTGGCCGTTTCGTCCGCGGGCTTTGGCTTGGTGGCAGAATTTTGCAGTGAATGCATTTCTGTTTCTTCGGCATATCCGATTTATCGCCTTCCTTTCTCTTTTCCCCAAGGGATGATATGATAGCGAACACAAGAAGCTTGTCCTGGAGTGTGAGGCCGAGGTGTTGACAGCGTGGATCATTGACATCGTGTAGATCTGGGGCTCCATCGGCTCAGGACCAGAGAGGGAGGGTGTTACGGAACACCTCGTCAATTAGGTAAACGATTTTCTGTTCGCCTCAGCCAATAAAATATTAGTATTAGTTAATCTGTCTTGATCAAAGTTTCATCCAAAATGGGGGTCTTGTAGCGTACACCTGTCGTACTGTGCCCAAGCCACGCAGTCCGATCACCGAACTCCAGCAGAAGATGGTGGCGTTTCATCAAAGAAAGGCTACGTGAGGCTTTTTTATTCTCAATTACGAATGTTTTGAGTCCCAATTGTGGTGCTACCCAACCCCAACCTCAATAGATCAGCTACTGCGGATTCGCAAATGAAAGTTTCGTAAGGTATTTCATCGCCTCAACGCGGTACGTGTCTAGCGTTATGTCTGCGGGGACTGGGCCATCGAGGAGTGTCAGCAATTGCGGCGACGAGGTGGTATACTGCGGCCAATGCGGGCCCGATCCGCCATTGGGATCTAAGTTGGTCGCAAAGTGGATTAGGTAGTCTGTTAGGTCCCCCCCGCCATAGATATTCAGAATATCGGACGCATGTGCCGAACCGAGTATAGGCAGCGACTTCAGGCGCTTGCTTACTGTGTTACGTGTGAGTGGGGGAACAAGTGCCTGCGCGCGAAAGCGAGGAAAAATGTGCAACGCACAATATGACCAAGTATTCTGCTTTTCCGATGAGTTGTTCAGGAAAATGCGCCGTGGTGCTTGGAATACAAAATCGCCCAAGATAGAAGCAATGCGTTTGAATTCTGGGGTGAACGCATTTTGGGTACCCGTGTCGAATGGCGAACCCCGAGTGACGTCCTGGGGGTACAAAGTAAGCAGCCTGTCCATCTGGGCATCGGTTGCATTGGGAAAGAAGAATTCCGATAGGTAAGTACGTAGCTCCGCCTCGGTCCTGCAAGCACTCCATGATCAACGAAATGACTGACGTGACAAAATTGAGCATTTACGTGACGTTGGTCTGAGAAAGAGAAAACAGAGTCCCTTCGTCATCGCAGTCTCCTATGACGAATGGGATCTTCGCTACTTTCCCTTGTCGGGTGAGCTCCAGCGGGTTATCCGCCAAAAAAGTGCCATCTACACGGGGCTGCCAGACGAGCGCAGCAGACTGTAGGATGGGTGGTTCATTGGCCAATACAAAACTGACGAGCGTGGGGAAATAGGCCACTCACCTGGTATGAGTTGAATGACGGTGTGCTGTCCATGGCGGCCTTCAACTCCTCGTAGGGTGCGGCCCGCAGACACGCTAAGGTGTCGGAAGAGCTCGTGCAACCGGTACGTTCAACAAGGAAGTCATAATATTGTTGACCCTACAAAATCGCTCAGAATTGAGCGAATTCGCAACACATATCCCTACATGGGTGATATCGCCGATCGACATGGGTGCTCCAGATTGCATGAATGCTGCAAGGAACAGGCCCTCGTTATTCCCACCGTTTGCCAACATCTGGAGTGATATCGAGATTGAGCCAGCACTCTCACCCCAGCTGAAAGGTGTCAGTAGAATCCGCGTTGATGGGCCACTCCACTTACATCGTCACTTTCGACGGATCACCCCCAAAAGCGTGAATATACTTCTGTACCCAACGAAGTGCCAGACGCTCTGTAAAGCCAAGATGTTACAATGTTGATTGTGCTGACTGCCCGAACACCCACGGTCCCACAGCCCGAGATTGCCTACTTTGGCGTCTTTGACTTCTTGACTGGCCAGGAACCCGAAGGCTAGCAAGGTGTTAGTTTGTTTAGAATCAACTCAGGGGAAGACACACCTGAAACGCTGAGAAGAGGAGAAGATGAGGGTCCAGCAAAAGTTACGAAGAACGATTCATGTTGTGCTCACCGATAGTTCATGCTGACATAAATCACAGGCTCTCTCAGTGCGATTGAGCGATTCACTATGACACCGCCATCGTAGCTGTGTATTTATTTATTTTCCTGAGAAACGAATGATGGAAAAAAAAGTGACCGTACAGCGTTGACGATCCAACTTCGAAACCACCTGTGTAATAATTAATTATGTTAGTAAAAGCAACAGGTCGAAGAGATTGCGTACGTCTCACCTCCATATATCCACTTCCAAGGTGGGTTATTACTATTAACACAAGTGATAGCATATCACAGAGCACACACCACTACAACCGGGAGCTTTGAACCATGTTTGACATGGGATGGTGCAACGACATTGAGAGTCAAACCTACAACTATTATCAGAATCGCTCTCTGTGGGGCACAGAGCATCCACGATGGTTTCCTCACAGTCTTCGCCGTCTATGATCGGGGTCCCGGAGATGATCGAGAGGTAACCGACCGTCTCTTGAGGTAACCCGTCAGGGACTGCCAACGTGGCTGCTTGTTGGGGGCACGAAAGACCGAACGCAGTGGCATTGTGTTTGCCAACGTAGGAGCCAAACTCTTTTGGCAGACGGAAACGCAGATCGCCAACTCTGTCGGTTTGACGGGTCAGTCAAGGAGGACAGAGAGTCAAATCGAAGTTAACTACGGACGGTGGTTTCGCGAAGGGGATGCCGAGGAACTTGTTTACACCGCCTGCCGTAGTTCCCGAGAACTCCCCCTTGTCAAGCGTAACGATAGGACGAGTAGTATGTTTTGTAATAGGTGCCAAGAATATAGCAATCGCGACGCAGATGGTGAGGAGCAACGCCTGAAGAAAGACCATGACCGCCAGGAAAGGAATTGGGGAGTCTAAAGGGGACCTCTGAGCAGCATGATCAGAAGAAAGCAGGCACCTAAAGTAGGTTCAGTGGGCACCCCAAATCAGTGCCTCAGTCACCGCGGCCACATTTCATCCTATATTTAGAAGTCGAACTTCCTGATCCGATTTACCGCAAGTTACAACGAGAAGGCGCTTTTTGGATTCTGGACAGCTGGCCGACCCAGAAAGGTCTCAAACTGCGGGCAAGGACCGCGGGTGACTCCCACGCGTTTTGGAGTCGCCGTTATCTTTTCGCATAAGCTGCAGGCTAACTCGAACTCCACAGTAAGGACGCGTAATATTTGTTTTACTCACAATTAAATATGTTGTGCTCCATCTTTTTATTTTTGTTTCAACCTCGTTGTGTTGCAAAGTTGGCAAAATGATTGTTTGTCACACAGCAGCAATGTTGTCCTGCACTGTACCTGACCGGCCTGACCCATGGGGTTCAAACATCGAAGTCCAGCAGAATGTGGCGGCTTCTCATCAAAGAAAGGCCAAACGAGGTTTCGACTGTCCATTGAAAATAAAATTACGAAATTACGAAAAGGTATCAAAGTCCCAAATGCAGGTTCACGTGACCGCGGCCATTTTAGGTAACTTAACCTACAACGGATGCACAAGCGAAAGCTCCGTGAGGAAATTCATTCCATCAACGCGATACGTGTCTGGCGTTATGGTTGCGGGGACTGCGCCATCGAGGAGTGTCAGCAATTGCGGCGACGAGGTGGTATACTGCGGCCAATGCGGGCCTGATCCGCCATTGGGATCTAAGGTGGTGACAAAGTGTATTAGGTAGTCCGTCAGGTCTTGCCCGCCGTAGATGTTCGCAATATCGGACGCATGTGCCGAACCGAGTATAGGCAGCGACTTCAGGCGCTTGCTTACTGTGTTACGTGTGAGCGAGGGAACAAGGATCTACGCGCAACAGCGGGAAATACGTGCAACGCACAATATGACCAAGTATTCTGTTTTCCCGATAGGTTCTTCAGGAAAAACCGCCGGGGTGCTTGGAACACAAAATCACCCAAGAGAGAAGCAATGCGTTTGAATTCTGGGGTAAGCGTATTGTTGGTACCCGTGTCGAATGGCGAGCCCTGGGTGGCATCCTGGGGGTACAGCGTAAGCACTTGGTCCACCTGGGCAGCTGTTACATTGATCAGGAAGAATTGAGCTAAGTAGGCGCGTAGATCCGCGTCGTTCCTGCGGCACTCAGTGATCAATACAACGTCCGACGTGCCAAGAAAAAGAGCATTTACGTGACGTTGGCGTTGGAAAGAGAAAACAAAGTCCCTTCGTCGTCGCACTCCCCTGCGACGAACGGAATCTTCGCAACTTTCCCTTGTTGGACAAGTATCTGCGGGTGATCCGTGAGAAAAACGCCATCTGCACGGGGCTGCCAGGCGAGCGCAAGAGACTGTGGGATGGTTAGTTGGCCGCTTGGGAACTCTATGGAGCAGTAGGGAGTAGACCACACACTTGAAATGAGAAAAGTGACGGAGTGCTATCCATTGCAGCCTGCAACGCCTCGTATGGTGCCGCACGCAGACACACTAAGGTGTCAGGAGAGCCCGTGCAATTGGTGCTTGCAACGAGGGAGTCATAGTATTTTTGACCCTACAAGTTCGCTCAGAAATTGAGTGTACTCGCAGTATATATGCCTACATTCGTGATATCACCGACCGGCGTGGGGGACCCGGACTGCATGAATGCTGCGCGGAACAGTCCTTCAGTGTTCCCACCGTTTGCCAACATCTGGAGTGATACTGAGATTGCACCAGCACTTTCACCCCAGCTGAAAGATGTCAGCAGACTCCTCGTAAAGGGGCCACTTCACACTTACATCGTCACTTTCGACGAATCGCCACCAAATGCGTGAATATACTTTTGTACCCAACGAAATGCCAGACGCTCTGCAAAGTCAGATGTTACAATGTTGATTATGCCGACTGTCCGAACGCTTACGATCCCACAACCCGAGATTGCCGACTTTAGCATCTTTGACTTCTTTACTGGCTAGGAACCCGAATGCTAGCGAAGGATTAATTTGTTAGCGAGACAAAAAATCAAACTGAGTAGCGGACGCACCTCCAAGACTGAGAAGAGAACGACGGTTACGTAAAGTCACGAAGAACGATTCAAGTTGCGCTCACCGATAGTTCATACTGACATAAACCACAGGTTGATGAAGTGTAATTGAGCGATTCACAATGACAGTGCCATCGAAGCTGCGGATTTCTTTAATTTCCAGGACACGAATGATGGAAAAATAAACCCGTACAAAGCTGACGACCCGTCTTCGAAACCGCCTGTGGGGTAATGCATTATGTTAGTGAGGGCAACAGGTCAAAGGCATTCCGTACGTCTCACCTCCATATATCCACTACCAAGTGGATTATTACTATTAGCACATGTGACAGCACACCATTTACAGAGCACACACCACTACAACTGGGAGCTTTGAACCAGGTTTGACGTTGGTAGGTGCAATGACATTGAGTGTCAAACCTACAAACTATGATCAGAACTGCTCTCCACGTGGGCACAGAGCACCGTGACGGCCTTCTCACAATCTTCGCCTATTGGAATTGTGGCTTTGGTTCCGAGGCTCTGGAGGTACTGGAGCGTCGGCGCCGGTAACCCGTCCGGGAGCGCCAGAGGGTCTGCTTGTTGGGGGCATGAAAGACCGAATGCAGTGGCATTGTGTTTGCCAACGTAGGAGCCATACGCTTCGGGAAGACGGAAACGCAGGTCGCCAATTCTGTCGGTTTGACGGATCAGTCAAGGAGGACAGAATACCAAAGGCAACTACGGACGGTGGTTTCGCGAAGGGGATCCCGAGGAACTTGCTGATGCCGTTGGCCGTTGTTCCTACGAAGGTACCCCTATCAAGCGTGACGATGGGGCCGCTGTATGTTGGAGGAGAGGCAGCCAAAACTGTGGCAGCCGCCGCGCAGATTGCAAAAAGCGATACCCGAAGAGAGGCCATATCGGCCAAGAAGAACGATTAGCAGTTCTCAGGGGGGCGCGGGGACTCTGAGCTTTAAGGCATTGGCCTCTGGAACCCCGGGGGCCGGGGGGAATGCACGTTGGCAGTGCCATTGCCATTTGCTATGCTAATTATAGATGGGCATATAGTCAGAAGCCGGAATCTCGTCAGCGCTTTTGGACTACTACGTAACTGGTCGACAACGAAGACGTGATCAATGCCATTCAATTCGCATGTGACCGCATTCGGTTGTACAGTAGTGCGATTGACCCACTTTCCCCTTGGAGGTGCAGTATTCTATGTACAAAAAGAGCAGCAGCAGGATGGGAGAATAGGAAACAGGGGGTGATGCATCAAGGGGTGATTAGTGGTGATTCGGTGATGCATCATGCTCAAGTGGCGATGCAACTTGTACATGTACTGTAAACTCTCGATTCAAAAAAGGAAAGGCCCTGTAAACTGTATGGGCGCAGAACACGGCAGTGTAATATGTCACAAGAAACGAAGCGGGACGGGGGAATAGGAACAGCATCGCATTGAGCGGTGATGCCGGCGATGCCACACCACCCCCGGTGTGACCCTGATTGCACTCCCTTGAACTCTCCTCACTGCCTCGGTGATCTTCCGCTCTGGGCCCGTCGGGCTTTGAGCTTGAGCTTGAGGCCTGACTCTCAACCATTTTTTATTATCTTGCGCTCTCTCTCAGCCCTGGTTCAAGTCATGTCTACTGTCGTGTCTAGTACTGAAGTGACAGTTGATATGGTAGTTTAATTACATGTGTGGGAACGCAGTGTATGGACGAGATAAACGGGGACGAAGAAGTCTTGTCTGAAGTAACTTCGTTGGACGGCTTCCGACGGCATGAGTGCATGCCGGGTGCTTTGGAGGACAATCAAGATGAGTGTTGGTCGCTTTTACTGTAAGAACGTACATGTACACATGGGCCGGGCCACCGTGAAACCACAGCGAATAGAATAAGGTATGAGCGCTAACCGGTGAACCGGACGACAAAGCGTCCCGGTACAATGAGCGCCCGAACCTGCGCCTGGCAGTTGCGTTCATGAAAGTCCAAGTAACTAACTTAGTGAATGCAACCGCTACAGTATTTCACAGTTTCAAGACCAGGTCAGGCAGTCAATTGAAACTTGTTCGGGGGCGCTGACCTTTCTTTGAATGATCCGTTGCGATGCGTATCGTAAGGATTTCGTACTTAGTTCAGTTGCCAGGGACCTTGCAGGGACCGGAACAAATGTCAGGAACTGCCGGTGCCACGAAAACATGACGTCAAAATACTGTTCCGGGTCAAATGAACAAAAGTTGAGTACACAGCTTGGTACCTCCAGCCTCATGTCCTGACCGTAAGGTGGAAAGTGCATATGTAAGTTACTACATGTCCTTATCATATGATCTCATCATTGCATTGCCCGCCACCGTGACCACAGGAAAGCTAGCACGCCGCGTCGGTCCCCAGTCCATGTTCGGCGTGTTGTCGGGCGGTGTCTGGTGTTCAAGCAAATATTCAAGCCTTTTTATTGATACTTATACCAAGACTTATAGAGCATCCCAAGATATGAGTAACAAAGTAAAGTACTAATCCTCAGGCGAGCGTTCATCCCACGATACAAAGCAAAGAGTTCACATCGAAACTTGCAGCGAAAGCTCAAGGAGCTTCCAAAAGTCACTAGCTAATCCGACCTCACTTAGAAAGAAATGCATGTTCAGGCCAGTCGATGGTCACCGTTTCGTTCTGGGTATGGAGGGCTTCGATATCAGGAGACGTACGACGCCTTGCTCAATTTGGGGGTGGTTGTGCCCCTGTTTGAAAATTGCAACGCCTCAACGTGCTCTCTGCTGGGGTGGCCCGGCGACATGTATACAACTCGTTTACGCCATTGGGTGCACTGGAACAACGCCCGAGGAAGATACGATAAGCTCAAATTTCAAGAACGTTCGGCAGATACAAAAATTCGGTAGATACAAGAATAAGACGAGTTCCTTCGTTTGGAGCGAGTCCAAGATCAAGCAAGACACATTTGAGATAACTGAAAGGGCCACGTATGCTAGTGACCCAATTTATAGTTTTCTTCGCGCGTTTCTGCTTTAGATGGGGTGAAGTAAGGACATGTTCGCGACATAGTTGAGCGCGTCAGTGCGGTAGTTGTCATCGCCGATGATGACCGGGAAAAGGGTGCTGTCTTGGAAGATGGCCGCCTTGGGCTTTTTCGGGTCCCACTGGGGCCACGGAACCCCGAGACCCCTGTTGCCGTTAGGGTCGAGGCTGTTGGTGAACCGGATGAAATAGTCCCTGAGTTCCGAGAGGACAGGGCCCATGCCGAAGGAGTTGGGGACGTCCGTTATATGGGCCTGAAAAGTGATGCGAGATGTTAGCCTGTGACGGGCGTAGGAAGTAAGTCAGGCCCCTACCGCTCCGACGAAGGGCAAATCCTTGCCGCGCTTGTGGACTACGAAACACGTGGGTAAAATAAGCAGCCGTCCGAACCTCATCATGGGTCAACGTACTGAACCCCCACGACCTCTGCTTGCCGGCCAAGTTCTGGAGGAAGTGCCGACGCGGGCCGTGGAACACGAAATCGCCCTGAAGAGCGGCTGTACGCTTGAATTGTGGACCTAGCCATCGTGTGAGTATTGCTAAATAGTGACTCTTGGGTGCAAGCGATCATACTGAGTGCATTCTTGATTCCGGTGTCGAAAGGACATCCGGCCCGCTGGTCATCCGGGTAGTACTTGAGAAGGAGGTCGATTTGGCTGTCCGGTGCTGTAGGCATCATGTACAGTTTCATATAGGCCTTCAGGTCGGCCGAGGTTCTGGTGGGAGATAAGATTCGATGCGCATCGACGTGCGGTGGTTCCCACATACGTAATGTTTATCGTGGATATCGAGAATAATGAGCCTTCGTCGTCGCAATTTCCTGACATGCCGAGTCAGCCTCTGTCGCGAATGGGTTCAGCGGACACACCTGCAATCATCGGCACGTTCGCCACCTCGCCACGCACGACAGAATGTTGTGAGGGCCGGGTCAGGAAGACTCCATCGACACGGGGTAACCAGGCCAGCACAAGTCCCTGTGGAACTGTCAAGCACTCGATCACACAGCGACGACAAGGCCATAAGCCCTCACCTGATACGCGAAGAAATCCGGAGAGTCGTCCATCGCTTTCTTGTACGTGGTGTATGGCACCTTGCGAAGACAGTCGAGTGTGTCCGAAGCCCTGGTACAACCGGTCTTTTCGACCATGAAGTCATAGTACCGCTGCCCGTTCTCGATGTCTCCGACGGGGATGGGTCCGCCGGACTGCATGATTGCACCACGGAACAGCCCTTCGTTATTCCCGTTGTTCGTTATCATGTGGTGAGCCACAGAGATAGCACCAGCGCTCTCTCCCCAGCTGTGGCCAGTTAGTCGACGGAACCAACGAAGTGTGATACAAGGTGTTGCTCACATGGTCACTTTCGATGGGTCACCACCGAACTCTGAGATGTAGGTCTGCACCCACTTCATGGCAAGGCGTTCTGCAGACATAACGAGTTTGAGTAAAAACACGCCAGGCAAGAGCGCTGTCCACTCACGGTCTTGGAGACCAAGGTTTCCGACCTTTTCCGCTTTGACTTCCTTTCCAGGTAAGAAACCGAATGCTGCGAGGACGAAGATCAGAGCCCGATCAATGTGGGAAGAAGTTACCCATCATACCAGAAAGCCTGGAAACAATCGGTATCAGTGAGAAATCACCGTCTTGGGGAAATAAAAACCTCACCGATAATTTACGCTGACGTAAATGACCGGTTGGCCAAGGTCAATAGAACGAGCAACAAAACTGCCACCATCATAACTGCGGAGATAGATCTCAGAAGTCGAATCGAATCGAAAAAAAAGACAAACGTAGAGGTTCCACCAATCTCGAAACCACCCCCGAAAATCCACTGAAACGATGTAATTATCCAAGTCAACATCGTGGCACCCAGCGATTGTGGAAATACGCACAAATATAACGGGGAGCTTAGACTTAGGTGTTGCACTTGAGGGTTTTACAACGTTGACGGTCAGACCTTGGAGAACAATTCACTCGCGGCTGACAGGGAGGACAACATTTCCTTACAGTCCTCGTCCTGAGGTGTAAGTTTGTCCAGGAGTACATTCACGACGCCGCTGACATCTTTGACCAGCTGCGAGTCCAGCCCGTTCGGAAGATCCAGACGTTGCTGTGGGCAAGACTTGCCGAATTCTTGAACGTAATAGAGGCCTTCGTACGGTGGAAGGGGTTCTGGTAGGCGCAATCGCCGCTCACTCGTCCTGTGTGCACAACATCATGAGAAGCTATACAATATAGTGAAAGCAGGGTACTCACGGTGGATGTGCAAAGGGGATGCCCAAGAACTGATCCGTTTCACCTTTTCGGATACCAGCGAATAAGGCATCGTCAAGGTGGACCTCTGGGTTAGAAGCTAGCTGTTCCGTCGACTCTGGGCCGGCGCAGGTATGGTCTGACACCGGGTAAGAGAGGGGTTCTTGGACTACGAGCCTGTCTAGTGGTGAAGCAAGAGCGGAGAGGGCGCGCGCGGCCAGCAAGGCTAAAATTGCACGCTTAGTTAGCATGGTGAGAAAACCGCAGGTTGTAGACGAGCCTGGTGCAGCTTTAGTTTGAACACGAGAGAGACTATAAATACCCTAGGCCACCTTGACAGAGGCATGATGAATCCTAGTGTGTACAGAACCTTGGATGCAAAGCCCGCATTCAAACCGACATGTGTTTCGCCTTGGAACATCTTCGGTTCGCAGTATGCACCAAGTGACATCTGTGTAGATTATGGAGATGCGAATTCATATGACGTGCGTGACACGGACCAACGCCTGAATTTTTTGGCGGCGAATGACCCAAACAAAAACAAAGATGCCGCCAATAGGATACCGTTTGTCTACGATCCTCAGGTTGGCACTAGCTTCTGTAAGACACGATGTTTAAATTGGGAACGGATCTTGAACCGACTATGCACCCAAACGAGAGGGTTTTGCGGATTTCCGAAATCGTATAGCGTTGGTTCATTAAACCTAGTCCACGAAGAACTCGTTTATCTCGGATCTAGACTCTAGTGAGGAACGTGCACCATAAATCGGTAGCATTCAGAATAAGGTCATCGAAGTGAGCGCATGATCCCGAGCAAATACAGTACAATGCTGTCAGAGTCGTGTGGACGCCCACGGAGAGCCTCGGAGTTAAAGTTTATTCTTCTGCCAAAGCCTACCGCCAGGTCCCAATGATTGAGACGAAGAGACATTTCAGATTACGTTGAACTCGCAGACTAACTAGGCTTGGGCAATTTCCTTGGCAAATTCCCGGTAACCATAAGTTAAGAGGGTGGGTACTGTAAAAGGAGTCTTGAATGACACCCAGTCCGAGTCACAGTTGCGTGATGAGAAAGAAGGAAGCAGGCTCCCGTGGGCCGTGGCTGAGCATTCTATTCAAATAAATCACAAGGCACGGGGTGACAATCTCTATCTCGGGTCCTGTCACGGTTTACATCAGCCGTTGCGCTCATCTTAGCCGACTCGGACGTTCGGTGAGGACCAGAGCCCAGGAGATCTTAAAGTGAAGTGAACTGTAGGTTGCCCCAGGGCGTGATCAACTGACCAGAATTTACAGTACAGTATTAACAGCCGAATTGTCTACTGTACCTGGACCGGCGGCACGAATAACGGCTTCCCTGCTTCCCTGCACCTTGTCACCACGGCCAATCCCCCATGATTGTTAGTCCATTCGTATGTTAATCGACGTTCATCGCCCATCGACCCAACATCACGCCAAGAGCCCACCCACTTCGCCCCTTTCGGTTCTAGCTGACCCCAGCGAACAACGCGGCACTCCCGGTTTCGGTAGCTGCCCCTCCGAATCTGATCGTGGTTGTGGTTCTAATCCTCTTGATCCACTCCTACGCCGCCTCAGTACTGCAATACGCATCGCCGATATGGTGTTTACGCGAAGGAGAATGGTGCGGTGGCATGGATAACCATACCTTGCGTCGCGGGTTCAATAATACTTCCATTCTCGCTTCAGCGGCCCCGTGGGCCGAGATATGTAGTCAGGCATTCATCCAGTCCTGATAACTCCGAACCTGCGACACGTTCCTCGCCACAGAAGGGCACCGACCGTGAAAGGCCGTTGGCGTCCTATATGCAAGGGTCTTACGTTCTCGCACTGGCACGTTGTGCTCGGTTCCTCACGATCCGCTACCGTCGGCGATGACTATCATTTCCCCACCAGTCGTCGTTTCACCACTTTTGTCTACGTTGAACACCGCTGGGAGGGGAGGAGGTTCACATGTTCACAGTAAGCGCCACCAACTTCTTCCATGCAGCGCGCTCCACTGATATGCCGTTCTCTGCGCGATCCCCCCTCCTGAACCCGTTCGATTGCTGACTGCTATTCTCCCTGCTGTGCAATTATTCATCCGTTCTAGCGTTTTAGCCTGGTGGCTCTACAACTATCGAGTGCGGCACACCCGGGGGGGGGGGGTGTTGAACGAGCGAGCGACACTTGGCCAAGAATGGCAGAATGGTGAAAACTATTGACGCTTGGCGACGATGCCGTGATCACCGACACGACGATCTTCAAGTTGGTTCTGCGTCAGTATGGAACCACTGTATGTTATGGAGCCCGAACAAGCAAGGTCCCCGTCGACGGAGTCGACACCTAGTATGTAACACAGCCACGGTGGGTCTGCCGGTGCTCGTCAGCGAGCTCGCATCGTACTACGTTTTTCTCGATAAAACGTACTGTATTCAGCAAATGAGCTGTCTGTCAGATTACTAGGTTACTCGAGGGTGTTGCAAGGGTGGTTGGTCATTTGCTAAACGACAATTGCACGGCTAGGCCTTGCTGGTACAGTACTTATGTAAGAGTTACGTAAGACGGCTGCGATTCCGTCGAGGACAGTAACTGAGACCAAGTAATGCCATTGGCCCGAGTTATTTTGCACGTTTCCGACAGTATGAAGAAGGGACATGTTTGGACATAGTCAAGAGTGCCATCGGTTACAGTCGGTGCAGTAGTTGTCGTCGTCAACGACAAGCGGGAAGAGCGCGCGGTCTTTGGAGATGATAATGATGATTGCCTTGGGTTTTCACGGATCCCGCGTTCCCCGGCCGTTCCAAAGGAAGGTGAACCCTTGTACTCATAGACTGCGAAGGATGCGAGTAAAATAAGCAGCAGGTCCACCTCACCGTACAACCGAATGGGTAGACTGAATGGGCTAACGCTCACGACTTCTGTTCAGCCCCGTTCTTCAAGAAGAACCGAAACGGGCTGTAGAACACGAAACGCCCTGAAGAGCAGCGATACGTTTGAATTGTGGACCTAGCCATCATCGTGTGAGTAACTATTGGGTGCGGGCGACTGTACTGCGTGCGTTCTTGAATCCCGTATCGAAGGGACAAAGGCCCGCTGGTCATCTGGGTATCGAGTAGTACTTGAGGAGGTCAATCTCGCTGTCTTTTCGGCTTATTCATGTATGGTTCAGTTCGCTCGCAGTCCGGAGAGTACCGACGGTGGAGGCGACGAGGGGAGCACGGACGACGAGCCGACGGTGCGCCCCACGGTGAAGTAATGTAGTAAGACCCGAAGAGTAGTGTAACATGTAACATGATGAAGTGGTCTTGTACATATGTACTGTAAAGTTCAAAACCTGGTTCAAAAAAATGTGTGATTCCTGCTTACGAAATATTTTCATGGCCACAGGTGTGAAGAAATACACCGTTCCTGTTCGTATTGTATATGATGAAGGGAAAGCCCCTTCAAGTCTTACCCTAGGGCCTTGGGACAACCCACGCAGTAGTATCACAGTTGTTACTTGGGTGGGAGGTTATTACGGCAGATCTGAGCTCCTCAAAAGAACCACGTCGTCGCGAGGCAGATATCAATAGCGAAGGGTTCTTATGACCTTGCTTATGACCAATGCAGGAATATGTGTTGTCTCTCCGTAGAATCATCTGACCGTGACGACCCGGCAATACCTCAGTGTGAGTGGTATTCGCCAGCCCTCCGCCGATTACTAGATCGCTGCCTACCTAGTAGTAGCGAGCCCTCAAATAATATCCCCATCCTCTCTCAGCCAGCGCGTCCCGGTCCTCTTGACTGAGTCGCGGCCAACACTATGATATTCGCTAAATGGACCATCGCCGGCTACGCCATCAACGTAGCGCGTGCTGTTCCTCAAGTATCAACCACCACTGGCGTATTGACTAGTGCTCCATCGATTACGCTGGTGACGTCCGTTGCTAGTCCGACTGTCCCTCTCACGGCCACATTGCCCTCGCAAGTACCGCTGCCCCCCCGTGCAAGCTTGGTGTCCGAGTGAATTTTCTGTGCTGGAGCGGTGTGTCACGTGTTATTTTCGCGCTCCGATTCCAGCGCATATATCCACCCCCTTCTGTACAGCTCCTGCAAACTGTCAACGTCGCTGAGCTCTGGTCGGACCCAAAGACCTTTGTCGACAAGCCCACAAACTCAAGCTCCCAGTCTGTCCTTACTGCGTTTGCGCCCATCAACTCCACCAATACCACTGAGGGTGCCGTGCTCGACTTCGTAGACAGCAACTTCCGTGGCGAAGGTCTCGAACCTTGAGGCGCAAGCTCTTCCCAACTTTAACGCAAACCCACCTTTCCTGAACAACGTCGCAGACCCGTTGCTCAGAGCCTTTTCCCAAGTTGTGCATGGCTACTGGACCCAGCTCATCCGTGGGACGAATTCTTCTACACTCTGCGATGGAAAGACGTGCGAAAGTACAATTATTCCACTTAACCATACGTTCGTGGTTCCAGGCGGGCGGTTCCGCGAACAATGTACGATTCTCGTACATATACCCTTTGTTCAAGCACTTACTCTAATTCACAGACTATTGGGACAGTTTCTGGATAATCGAAGGTCTGATCCAATCACAGCTGTTTGATATTGCCAAAGAAACGCTGGAGAATTTCATGGACGAGATTGAGAGGTTTGGGTTCATTCCTAATGGTGGTCGAATATATTGTATTACTCCTCCATATGTGCCACGTTCCAAGGATTGACGTCATTATTCATCCAGACCTGAACCGCTCCCAACCTCCCTTGTTTATCTGGGTGTGTCTATCCTGTGATTGACCCACCGGCATTCTGTTCTTGCTAATTAGTGAATCAGATGCTATCCACTTACGTTTCGGCATCCAATGATACTGCCATTCTCGATCGGGCGCTCCCTTTGGCAGAGGCACGTAGCCATTCTTCGGCTTTACTTCGTCTCACGATCACCTACCTTTAGAGGGAACTAAAATGGTGGAGGGATAATCGTTCTGTCAACATCACCAGCCCCTATACGAACAAGACTTACACGCTATCGCGTTTTTCCGTCACCAATAGCGCGCCCAGGCCTGAATCCTATTTAACTGGTATTATCACATGCTTTCCTTTGCTATAGCCATCCGCCGACGTCGTTTGGTCTTTAGATTATAACACAGCAAACGACCCAACGCTGAGCACACACCTTTGACCGAGTCGCAGAGGGCCGAACTCTACTCAGAGCTTGCTAGTGGGGCTGAGTCAGGTGGGGTCTACTCTTCCGACATTTTCCATTCCTTGGTGGACTGATAAGCGCTCTGAACAGGTTGGGATTACTCCACTCGTTTCACATCGCCTTGCCTGTGGATGGCGGAACCAATTATACAGCGCTGCTCTCCGTTCTGTGAATATCAAGAACCACGTCCCGTTGATTGAACTCTATCCTCTGTAAGCCACCTATATCGGAATGTTTGGCGCTATCTCACCATTGTATCAGACAAGGCCAATCTCATTCTCGCAGATTTTTACAGGTCAGAAATCATTCCAATAGTACTGCTGCCTCGCAGCATGAGGCGGCGGCGGCGAATATTCGCGCTGGCATCCTTGACCTCTTCTGGGATTCCTCCAAACTCGCGTTCTACGATTTTAACTTGACCTCAACTCGCGCAACAACTTCTTCTCAGCCGCTACGTTCTACCCACTCTGGGCAGACATCATCCCCGACGAGGTCCTCTCCAGCTCTACAAACGCGTTTGGCTTCTTCTCAACTATCAACATGGTGCTCCGCCGCTATAACGGCACATACCCAACGACTTTCATAGAGTCCGGTTTGCAATGGGACGCTCCCAACGCGTGGCCACCCCACCAATACATTGCGCTACAGGCTTTGCTTGGGCTTCCAAGCAACATATCCAGTGGTGCAATCCCGCAGCCCTCGACTGGACAGTCCGCATATGCACTCGTGCCGAGCGGACAGCTTGACGTGGCGGAGAATGCGTTGCCGGGCCAACTGATCGCGAATGGGAGGAATGCTTCGAGCACCGGGAGCAGCGCAGATATCAACGCGCTGAGCGGGACGTTCGTCAATGGCGGTAACACTACCGCTGACGAGGGCTGGCGCGACGCACTTGCGCGTGGACTCGCGAATCGATACTTCACGAGCGCGTTCTGTAGTTGGTACGTGTACTATCTCCGTTGTGTCACAAGGTTCCTGACGACCCCTGGATCATTCTTACTAGGTACGCTACCGGCGGGTCGATCCCCAACCTGCTCCCACGATTGACGAATCAGCAGCTGAACGTCAGCCTAAGTATCAACAATACCGGCAACGTTCGTGGCCTCCCTCTGCTTACTTTTCTCTCTTCCAACTTCCAAGTACTCATTTCTGTCGTTGTCACTCTGTAGATGTTCGAAAAGTTCTCCATGAGAGACATCGACAGCGGCGGGCGCGGTGGCGAGTACACCGTGCAGGCCGGTTTGGGTGGACGAACGGCGTCGCGCTCTGGGTCGCGAACACCTTCGGCAGTCAGCTCGTCGCGCCAACGTGTCCTGACCCGCTTGTCGAGGCCAGCGTAACGGGCAGCAGCAGCGGAAGCGGAAGCGGAAGCTCCGGCAGTGGCACAAAAAACGGCGCGCTGCAGCTGTCTGTGGCGCCTCGCGCGCTCGTCGGACTGGCTTTGCTCGCGGGCCTGCACCTGGTGGTCATGTAACGGCAGGAGTTTAAATCAAATAAAGAGCGGTGGACAATTTTCCTTTTTTTGCGCATAGCCTTTTGGGCTTGTCCATTTCCTGTTTCCAAGCTCGTCTACGCGTTTAGTATGAGTACGTCTGCCAAAACACATGCTTTAGTTTTAGCGTGAAAGCCGGGCGTTGCACACAGTTTGTGCTGCTGCACGATGCTATTGCACAAGGGCCGTCGTGTGTGACCAACTTCCGTGGGGGTCTCGAGAGTGTTGTGCCAGTGTAAGCCAGGTATTGGACTCGCGGGAATACTGTATATACTGTATATAGCTTCACCAGACAACACAGCCAAAAATTTGAAAAATTGCCCAGTCACATTTTTCTTGGGGTTACCGTAACGTTTGTATTCCATGTCCTAGGTTTCCTCAGGCTCCTACGATAGTACCGTAAGAGAGGGCAGCACGGATGTCGGGCCATGTTGACAAAATAGCATGGCATCAACGTATAATGCTCTCAATCGCAAGATGCTCTCAATGTACTTCCCTTGTGCTTCCCTCCCGGACAGCGCCGCGGCCTCACTTACTGCCAGTGGCACGTACTATTGTTAGTCTAGTGTTGCAACACTTTTATAGATACATGCATAACTCTACATCAACACATCCGATAATAATGATTATTTACCAATGGAAAGCCTACCCTCTCTGCTACAAAATGGGGCCCTTGATCATACAAATATGTAGTAGTTAAAACCCTCTAGAGAGGGTTTTTTGAGGGGTTATTTTCGGACAAGGTGATGCAACAGCTGTAATGATTAGTCATAGCGGAGATTGGTGTTGCATCTCCTTGGTTGGTTTTTTTTTGGTTGTTGCATCACTAGACTAACGACAGTATTGTCTCCTTAACATGTAACTTGACTGCTACGGTGTAGTTAGAGCACGACTTCTCTAACTCGACGTCCGCGGTCGAAAACAAAATGGGAAGGCGGGAGAAACTCACCTGGTGATCTGACCGGGACCGGCGTTCGCACCCGCCTCGTGATCGGCGCCAAAGGTTTCGTTTCCGAATTTTGGAAATATATCAACTTGCGGAACATGATGGTCGCATAACTTAGCCGGCGGCAGGAGCGCTTGACATCCCCGCACGCTCTGGAGTCTGGTTGTACAGTATCACGGAGAGGTGCCTTCGTTCGTACCAAACGACTTTCGGTCACAGCGCGTGGTGTGCCGAACGGTGAGGCCGGTAAGGTCCCAGCGCGGGGTTTTCCCTTGGACCCTTGATGATTGTGCACATCTGGTATGTATTAACTTTGTAGACTTGACTGGCCGTTGCCCTTGCTCAACCACGTCTCAATCCACCCGCGGATTTCGACAGTAGCAATCAAGCTCCTATCTCCATTTGACCACGACATGATAAATGCTCTCCCAGCCATTTTTTCAGTGTTTCCTCCTCACCCTAGCCTGCCTTTATATCCTTGACCCCCGGTGACCCTCTAATGATCTAATCATGCGCTACCACCAGCTCTTTGTGCTCTCTGTCATCGCTGCCGCGACCTTTCCCGACTTCGTAACGCCTCTCGTACCATTGGGATGATCTACGCGTCAAGCATACCTGGGATGCCGTCCCAGCTAACTGGGAGACCCTTGGTAACCCTCCCTCTGGCACCACCATTGACCTCCACGTGGCGCTCAAGTCTCACAATGAGAGTGCTTTGATAGAGGCACTCTATGAGGTGAGCGATCCAAGGAGTCCAAAGTATGTCCTCTACAACACTGCTCCGCTCACGATGTACTCACCTGTGCGGCTGCTCTGTTGCAGATATGGTGCACACCTGTCAAGGGAGCAGGTCGCTCGGCTTGTCGCGCCACACACAGACACCCTTGAGCTCATCAACTCCTGGCTTGCGCACCATGGTGTGCCGACCTCGTCCATCTCAACGTCACATGGCGGCGGCTGGCTGACGCTGGCCGGCATGCCGGTGTCCCAAGCCAACAAACTGCTCGGAGCGTCGTACCAGCTCTACCGGCACACGGGGACAAATGACACCACTATTCTCCGCACGGTCGGCTATGCACTCCCCGCGGTGCTCCACACACACGTGCAAACCATCGTGCCGACAACGCACTTCGCCTCTACGCACACTATACGCCAGACACCACGGAGGCGCTCTGTCGGAGCAACTGCAGATATGGCGTCGAGAGAGCCCGTGACGGGTGTCGGGTCGCGAGCCTGAGTATGTAGTCACGCCATCGGACCTGCGCTGGCTGTACAGGACGACCACCTATGTGCCGACCGCAACGGACCAGAATCTACTCGCGATTGCGGGCTACATGGACGATTACCCGGGCCCACAGGATTCGAGGGAATTCATGAGCCAATGTCGCACGGACGCGGTAGATGCGACCTTTACTGTCGAGCTGCTCAACGGCAGTGAGTACGACCCGAACCACCCCGCCTCCGAGGCAAACCAAAACATGCAGTACGCGCAGGCCATGGCGTACCCGACCCCACATCTCTTCTACAGCACCGGCGGCGTGATGGCGGCATTGCCTGGCAGCAACTTGCCAGCGCCAGGCGACCCATTCGTAGTGTGGCTCAACTCCGTGCTTAGCGGGCAGAGGGTCCCGCCAACGATCAGCACTTCATATGGTATTCAGGAGAAGACTACCCCGCTAGAATATGCAACGGCCCTGTGCAACCTGTTCGCCCAACTCGGTTTGCGTGGTGCTAGCGTCATCTTCCCGAGCGGTAACGGTGGCGTCGGCAACTTGGAGGACTGCATTGACGACAACGACACCGGGAGCGTCCACTTCGTCCCCACGTTCCCTGCATCCTGTATGTGGCATTTTATTTCCTTTTGAAGCAGTACACTGTCGTAGGCACAGATCGCTCACCGCATCGCCACGGTTTTGCAGGTCCCTATGTGACCAGCGTCGGCGGCACGACGGGTAACCCCGAGGTCGCCGTGAGCTTCTCTGGAGGCGGCTTCTCGAACCATTTCCGGGCCGGAGTACCAGCAGATTGCTGTGCCCACCTACCTGAAGCAACTCGGCAACCAATATGACGGCATGTACAAGTGCGTTTTCTGCCGAGACTTGTCTTTAGCCTATCTCTACTTGTAATTTTCGTGGTTTGTGCAGCCCGGCCGGCCGCGGTATTCCCGACATCGCTGCGCAGGCGAGCAGAATATATATCGTCCTAAACGACAAGGGTTTTG